>JARVGP010000190.1:0-71500 GCA_029876185.1 Mansonella ozzardi
ATTTTTTCGATTCGTGCCTTCAAAAGTTTTCGTTGATTTCGTCTCAATTTAAGAGCATTCTCATTGTCATTTGATTTTGATCTCTCGATCTTTAGTACTTGAGGCTTGAATTACTTGTTCATCTCTATAACTAATTTAAATTTAGTTCGTTGTCCTTTTTTATTGACATAGTTTTTTTCAGTTTATATAACATTTTGACGCTAGTTTGATGCTTCAATTTTTAAAATGTTTTGATGCCGTTTTGACGACTCTCTTTCTCCCTCTCCTCCCCCAAATTTCCAAAAAAAATTTTTGGTGCCACAGGTGGAAAGTCTGTCAGTCCAATCAATGATGATTCAACAAAAAAGGAAAATTAGAGGGAATCGATGGAATTAAACATATTCGAATTAACCAGCAAAACAAATCACGATTTCGCAAAAAAAATGAAGTAGGAAGAAAAGGGATGTCAATGATGGTAAATAAATGAAGTGAGAAAGCAATTATAACTTCAGATATGTATAGGAATGATTCTGAGATATTATACTAGTCTAATCTATTGTGATAGAAATAAAATAAGCAAAAAAAAGTCATTCAATTGCTGATTTTCATCAATACCCAGTGATGACCGAAATTTATAGAATTTTGGAGTAGCGTTAATTCGCAGTGCATCTTTAGGAAATACCAGATAATCAAAAATTGAATTATCTGATGCCATGTCTAAAAAGGAGCATTATACTATAAAACTAATCGGGATATTTGGATACTTATCATAAAAAGTCGTCTTATAATGAGATCTGTATTCCATAAAACGACATGTCAAGCAACCATAGAAACAAATGGAAGAAAATCCAGGTAAGTAGAAGCAACAGATGAAAGTTTAGAGCATTTTTGTACTGAAATTATTATTGAAAGTGGATTGCAGTGTGAACAAAAAGGTGTGAAGTAAATTCAATCAACGCATCACTTAACTTGGTTAGCTCCTTGCTAATTGCATCATTCGATCTATTAATAAATTCAGTGCTAAAATATATTTCAAATAATTCATTGCAGTATTTTGAAGCTGTGTCAATTACTGCTTTCATTACATATTATTAATTGTATAGCACGATTATACATTGCAAGAGACATAAAATCGCCATTATGTAGACCTTTGCACTAGAAACGCTTTCGTTTGACCTTATTGCATTCCTTTGCCTTATGTCCTTTGTGAAGACAATTGAGACATGCTTCGGTTACTCCCAGACGTTCCAATCGTTGTTTGAGGGTAGGATGCTCTGGGCAATCGGCATCCCAACGTTTTCTGTCACAAAGGCAAGGGTCTCTCTAGTTTCCACTTTGTAACTTTTTTTGAATCGGTAACAGCTCTTGATCTTTTGAATTAGGTTGCTTGACTGCAACCACAGCAGATGTTTCTCCTCTACTGTTATGTGGAAACTAGTGAGGCTTACACTCATCTGAGTTCTTTGCATTCCCACTACTAGAGAATTGATTTCTGGCGACTTCTTGGCTGCTTTCGACCAATTTCCTAGGAATGATCGGAAACCAACTATACCTGCTGTTCCACCTTTTGTTGTATACTTTATTAATAATCCAATTCGGCAGTATTGTCTCGACGATGTTTTCAATGCAAGAATGCTCTGAATTCTCACCTGGGGCTTCCAACTGTCGAAGTGCCTTTCTTATGTTTTCAATTGCGGTCTTCCAATCTCTTTCACTCCTCCTAATGGACACTAGTTCCTTGCAGAGGGACTTTTTGATGGCAGACGATTTCCCGCATTTATTGATTAGGACATCTTTATGACTTCACAATTTTCGGGAGCAATGTCGTAGTTCCTCACAGATAGTAAAGCTTCTCCTCGGAGACAAGAGAGCAAATAATTAACGAGGTAGGTTTATTGTTTGTTGAGCTATTTGCGGTGCTTGCTATTGTGGATCTGGTAGTTCTACTTGGGCTCTACCTATTTCTTGAAGTATTGCCTCAATATTATCTTGGTCTAATTATAGAACTATAGCCGTTTCTCTATTACCGCCCTATACTTTACTTCCGCTTCCTTCTTCTTCTGCGGCGGAGAAACTTTCTGACGAATTCCAACCATCATTGGTCGACCCGATCATGCCAATACATAGCTCGAGGAATTTGATTTTCTGACTGAGGGCTCTTCTTGCCTCGCGTTGTTTGGAGAGTTCGTTGTTTGTAATTGTTCGTCGAGAGGCTTAAGTCCAATCCTTTGTCTTCCTTGATGAGGTGTCCCAACTTCAGTATTGCTGGTTCTGTGTTGACAACTACGCTGTCCGACATGGTCCCGGTTTGTAGCACCAACAAATTATCGGGAAAGTTTATGTCTTGTAGAACAGGCGAATCTCAAACTTGGGTAATTAAATCTTTTATTGGAAGAATTGCATAACGCGAAAGTTACATGGAAATTATATACAACGCATCGATAACGCAAATTTAATGGTAACATTATCAATACAACAACAAAGGTGACAATAAAGAGAAAAGAAGCAGCCGTTGGTGTGAATAGTCTAAAATTGGTAGCGGAGGGAGGATTGATACTTCTACTACTTTTATATAGTAGTAGAAGAGGAGGGGGATTGATAGCGTACATAAATGGTAATTGAGGAGTGGAGACGGAGAAAAGCTAGTCGTGATGAGCTGAGTTTAAAAGAACTGAAGCTCATACGAAGGCAAATCTTTATAAGGGTGGGCGTGATTTAAAAAGCACAATACATTATATGTAAGCATAATCATCAAACAAAGAATCTTAGAAAATAGTCACACAATAAAAAAGAGGATAAATGAATCATCATTTCATGCACACAACAAAACAATCTTTGTGTGAGAATCCTTTGTCTGAAAATACCTTAACAACTATTAATTTTAACACAATCGATTCAATTAAATTTTCCGGTATTCGGTTCTTCTGACAATCAGAAAATAAAACTTAGAATTGATTCAATTTATTGTGTGCAGATGAAACAAGTAATCAAATTATTGATAACAATCAAATATCATTTATTCCTTTAAAAAACTAGGAGAAAATCACTCTATCTTTCATCAATTAATTGATAATTCTAATCGGATAAAATATCTTCCCATTGTAAAAATCGAACAATCTCAGATACGCAATTGATTACTTTGAAAATTTGCTGAAATATGTTTTCGTTTTTTCTCCATTCCTTTGCTCCGGTGGTTTGTTTTGTGGATATTCAAAAATTTAGAATACATTTTGTTACATTTTTGAAATTTATTTCAAGATCATTTAAATATTTTATCAAATAATTAATCTATGTCGCGCTTATAAAATACGTCAATAACAGCATATATATATATTTATATACATATACAATCCTGCTTGAAAGCAAGAAAAATTCAGGATTGAATTCTTTTTTGATACAAATATTAAGTGATACAGTATATCAGATACTTCATAACACAGTATATTTCATATTTGCTAATCATGTCATATCTGTGTCAGCTTTGTTACATTATACGTTGTAAGAGTGCCAAATGTTTTTTGGATTTCACAACTGAAGAATATTATAATTAAGGTATTATAGCAATTAAATATCATTTATAATCATCATCGAGCTTTTATATCTATATAATTTTGTTAAATAACTTTATGACCTTATAAAACAATCTCTTTTGAACATTTGTATGAATCATAATCTCATGTAACAATAAAAAAAAGTATCAGAAAAGATTAAACATTCTTGAAAATATTATCCATCATTAACTGATGTCAACAAATAAAAGAAATTTATTAATGCAAACATATTTAAGCACTCGATCCGTTTCTTTTTGCTGATCAATTGTATGCAAAAAATTACCCAATTTAACAGCTTATTATTTGTACCAATATTTCATCATCATCCAGAATCCGGTTCGGAAGACTTAAACTGATTTCTTAGATATGGCAGTTCCCATACATGATAATAACAGGAATTAGTGGCATTATTAGCAAATTACTTTAAATATCTTGGTGACTGAAATTTCTCAGCTTTTGAAACTGGAAATGAACAAGCAGCGCGAACAATATTTTATTATTAAGAAGGGATTGGAACAAGCAGTTGCAGAAATTTTCAAGAACAAAAAACTAGTGATAAACAATTACTTCTGGAAATGGCGAGACAAATAACAGTGTTAAAAAAAGATTCGCAATGATTGATGATTAATGATAACGATTATGACCAATTCAAAACGACAGCTTTATAAGATTATTTACAACATTTCCGCTCTCATTGATAAGATATCAATAACCGAATCTTTGAACATAAAAAACTGACATCTATTGGACTCGCCTCTTCCATCAATAAAAACATTTACACACTTTGGATCGAATATTACAGATTCTAGAAAACATGCTCACCGGTTTAAACTGAATTCATTCATGCTCAAAAAAAAATTTCCATATGAACGGAAAGATCTGAAATAACAAAAATTTTAAGCCAGAAAAGTTATCCATAAAAACAAAGGAGATAATCTGATGAAATTCATTGAAAACATATACAGCAAATACAGCGTAGCAGCTGGTGAAATGAAAATTTACGAAAATATAAAACTACAAAACCCTAACCACTCACTGACAGGAAAAAAAAGACCCGCTGTTTGATTTAAATTAATTCAGAACCAGTTAGCGAAAACTATTTGCACAACAACATTAATGTACACACTAAATAAGGTATTTAAATGAAAAAGTGAAAATAAAAATATGACACACAAAAAAAAAACCTGAAAAAACATAAATGCCGCATCAAAAGTTTCACCGATAAAAAACCACACCAAATTAATGAAAAAAATGTCGAATTCGAAAACTTCAATTGCAAAAAGACGATAAGTGCCGGAATAATTTATAATTTTTATATGATTCGTTACAAGCAAAAATTTACAACAATCTTTTCAATTCATTCTCAAAATAATGTCCGAATTATATTACATTAAATTTCTAAATCATTTTTTTTTTTTTTTTGTTTTAAATTCACATTAACAATTAATGACCTATGCTTTTTCCATCATAAGTTACAAACAAATTATGCGTTATGGCTATATTCTTCCAAGAGAAGATGCCGAAAACAAAGCTCCACTAATCCGGCATATCATGCTTCTACTGTCAAAAAAAGCCAAGCATATTTCAAAAATTCTAGAATAATATTGGCTACAATCATCCATCAATTCAAAAATATTTCAAAAAAAAAAAATCCAATCACTTTTTTTACAATATGTATGAAAGATATGCGAGCAATCAATTTTTTAATTAATGAAAATACTCAATTAGCAACCAAACATACCATATAACATATGGAAAAGATAAAATACATACGAAAATTGAAAAAAGCAGTCTGTGAAACGTAATAAATATAAATTGATGAGATTTCAGAAATTAAAATAATTAAGCGCCATTGTTTGCTATTTCACGGATAAGCAGTTAGTTGACTCAAACAACATTTTATGTTCCATACATCTTACATATAATACTTATTTATCTTATATACTTTCATTCCTATCCAGTTTGCAAAAAATAGTACCAGTCCCCAATTTCCAAGTTTCTAGATTACCAAATCAAAGCTCTTGCTCTTGTCTCCAGAATCTTTCATATGCACTCTCACTTAGTTCGTTGACATATTGGAGGAAATCATTAAGCAATCTGAAAATGGAACATCGACATGTTAAAAGACCGAATGAAAAGGCCTAATTATAAGTTCATCAATTTCAAAAAAGATGAAAACAAAGCTCACGAAAAATTGAAAACACATAATATGTTGCCAGATCTGAGTATATTTTTGGCATCAATCCATCAGAAAACTTTATAAAATCATTTCATCGGCTTCTTGTTAGGATTGACTGATGAAACCAATTGCTGTGTTATGTAATTGGAGAGATCATGATGCGATTCAGCTTGAGGAGAAAGAACATCTACATCTAGCGGTGAACCATTCCGCAAACACTCCCCCACACTACTTAAGTGGCAAACACAGCATGCTTCACGTGTTTTCAGCAAGGCTGAAACTCGTTCTAATTCACGACGCAGTATTTGATTCTGAGTCTGCAAGAAGTTTATTACACTTTGTAACTAAAGAATTATTGAATTTGTTTACGATGATATACTAAATCAGACTAGGAAACATAAGAAGCAGGATATGAATCTAATTACTATTTGATTTTACGACGGAAAACTATTTCCATTTTTGCCTTGCTTTCTAAAGTGCCAGTCCTCAAAAAGTAATTCATTCTAAGATAATGAAAATCATTAAGAACAAAAAATTAAAAAAAAAACTTTCGAACTAATAATTTTTATCAGTGCCGATCATTTGTTAGGCGTTCCCATTTTACATCTTGGAAGTATGTCGACTTACGGAGAGTGCCACTTTTTCCTGCTCCAGTAAATGAACACGTGTAATCATTTCATCATGTTCTTCCTTTTTTCGCTTTCGGTACCGCACAGCAGCTGCTTTATTCCTTTCCAAAATTGTAACACGGCGTTCATCGGGTGGTAAATCGGAAGTCAGAGAGTTACGACCACGTCCTCGTCCACCACGATTTGATGATGAAGTTGTAGAACGAGACATAACGCTTTCTCTGCTGTAATTTTTTCTATTAACTGCCTAAATTACAAAAATTTGTTCATCTAATAAGATACCAAATATATATATATATATATATAAAGCTTCCAGAACAAAAACATCTCATTCGAAAACAACACAAATACGGAACAATTTCATTAACTTATAAATATGAAATATAAATACATCAAACACAAATTTCTACAGCATCCAGATCACAAACTACTTTGCATCAAATTATTTCCCTCATTTAGGATCAATAATGATTAACAGAAAACAAACCTTCGCGGCGCTGATGACAGTGTTTCTGTATGTTTACGATGCTCATCTTGCGGATAAATGACTTCCTCATGATCAAAATAGTGCTGATTCTATAAACCAGTGATCAAGAACAAAATATCCCTATTTACAGATGAAAAATCAAAAATATCCAGAACTAACTGCTTAGAAACTTTCACACTGATAAATAAAAAAAAAAAAAGAAACCGTACTTCTCAAATCTTTTTATGTTCATATTCTGCAAGAAACTTACTGTCTGCAATGATGATGGTGCATTTTTTCCAACAATTACTGGCTTCACATCACGAGGGTCCCAATGATCTGTTGGTGATAACCGGGCGTTTGAAATTTGAGATGCATCACTCCGTTCTTCAACGTTTGTCACCGGTAACAGCTGCAAAAACTTCGTTAATTCAAAAATAATATTGAAAAAAAGGGAATCTTCTTATTTAACAATACAGTTTAGTGAAAACTATATATTATAATGTCCTAATATCTGATATATATATATATAGGAACTTAAAAAATTACGGTTACGTCATTTTTATATTACTACCTCATCCAACTCAATGTTGTTCCATTTATTTGGAAATTTTTTCACCGTCTTTTCTTGCTTAAACTAAAGATCTTTCACTTAATATACTGCATGTAAGGATGAAATAACTTACTGTTCCAACAGCACTTAGAAAAGGAGCTGATACCACCGGTGCAACACGTACTGGTGCAGCAGCTGCAGCTGCAGCAGCAGCTGCTGCTGCTGCTGCTGCTGCCCGTACTGACAATCTTTTTTTGCTTAAATAAAGAAAAGATATAAGTAATAAATAAAGCACATCGAAAAGCAGTGACAATGTTCAGATCAGCGAACATATCAAAACTAATCATGAATAAGTCAAATCATGTTACATACGGCGTTTGAGCAGATGTAGAGCTTCCAGGTCTTGAAATATTCGCTGATGCACTGACAACGGGACTATTTATAGCAGGAATCAACGGTGTTAAAGAAGCGGATGCTGATTCCGAAGAACATGGTGAACATGAAAGCAAAGTGGATGTACATTCAGGACCACCAACATTTGCAGTGCAAGATGTTGATGAAGTAACCACAGGCGAATCAGTTACACCAACGGTTGAGGATGAAGGTAGGATTGATCCCAATGGTCCTTTCTGAAAGGCAAAAGCAAATATGTTTTTCACATTTGAATGATTTCTCATTCCAACATTAGCACTGTTTTGGAACAAGCATATGAAAACACAGATATGAAGCGGAAAAAATGCCTCATGTGTTATTTTCCAGTTGAAAAACATTTATTACAATACAAATTACAGCTTACTAACTCATACTCCTGTTTTAATGAAGCGTAGAGTATGTCCAATGATAGAAACTCATTATTGGTTCGGAACAAAAATGAATTTTTTTTTCACTTATCTTTTAAAGTCGAAGATTCCATGCATTTCAGTGAATTTAAGACTTTCATTTGAATAATGGTTGATGAAAGAAAAAATGCATATCAAAATCAACTAATAATCTCAATAATTTACGTTTAGAAACAATAATATCAAACATACCAACGGCGGTGTGGCTGTGCCAGTTGTACCAAGAAAAGCAAGCGTTCCCAACCTATCAGAATGCATATCAAGAACAGCATTAAGTACATCAGCGGTTCGAGGTGCTTGTCCAGTGTCTTCACCAGTTTGTGAACTCTGCGTCGATAAACCGCCATTATCTTTCATCTAAAAATTAAGATACTTTTTGTTCAATACTACAGCTACAGTATTTTTATTCACTCGTTTTTCACAGCAAAAGTAATTCTACCTGCTGCACTAAACGCGACAAGTCGGCACTTTTTAACCCATCACTTTCGGAATCTGCTGAAAGTACGTTAATATTTGAGAAGATACCAGGAGAATGGGCCAAAGATGATGGCAATTTCAGCAAAGTTATGCCGCCTGTCGTTGGTAATGAAAGCGTCACCGGAACAAGCCCATTCTGCAAACAAGAAAAAAGTATTTCACCATGCTGATAGTAAAAACAGAAAAACGGCTCGCTTGAAATAATATTTTAACACTGCTCAAGTCAAAATGTTCCTTTTAGCACAACAACTTGCTGCAACTTTCATGACGATCCCTAACGCTTCTGCAGTATTTCACCATGCATGGCAGTAAAAATATTAAGAAAATGATTAACCTGCTCAAAAAGTTCTTCGCTGCACTGACTGATACGTCGATTTGCTTCACGAAATTTCAATTCAAACGGATTGACCGTGAGACATTTTTGCATTAATTCAGCTGTCGATGGAAAATCCGCTATAATAACTCATTTATGATGAAAGCAATAAAATATTTAAATAAAATTGTTATAACAAAAAAAAAAAACCATGAAAATGATAGCATTATTGCAGGCTACACAAAATAAAGTTGTGGAACAAAACTAAAAAAGATATGTCTAATCCTTAAGTATGTAAATTTTAGTTCAGCAGTAACGATAGTCGGGAAGAACGAATGGGTTTATCATGAATCATAACCGGAAAGAATGAATTATGAATTGATCAATAATTCCATTTGCGCAAAATATTACCAAAGCACAATGTTAACAATAAAAGATTTTTCTTATTATTAAAAAAACGAAATGACTATTTTTTTTTTTAATAAACAGTGATTGCTAGTAAAGAATAAACATAACAATCGTAGAATTGATTCGGTAGAATAAAAAAACATGTACGGAAAGTGTACGAAATCATTTCTTTCAAGCATGATACTTGCTGATTTAATCAAATGATCATATTTCGATTATAAGGAACTTACGTGGTAAAGTAGCTGAATTGGTACCAATCAGGGATGATAAATTCGGAGTTTCCAGTGTAACGACGTCTACTGATGGATCTTCCCTCTGCACTACACTTTCCATCTTCATGAGCTCAAATATTAATAGAGTTAATAGACCCAAGTTTCGATTCTTTCAAAGGCAAAAATAATAGACTTTTGATTTCCTGCTTAAATAGATATAATAATATTGCATGTGCAACATTCCTCCGATGAAGTTTCACAGTGCAAGCTGCTGATGTCACTACAATTCGCTCATGTATTATTTCGAAAGTAGCATTGAAAATAGTAAATGGAATGTGCATTATATAAAAAAACCTATTCTAGAATAACTTATCTTCAATAGTAATTTTCAAAAGTATTGTGCACAGGCANTTCACAGTGCAAGCTGCTGATGTCACTACAATTCGCTCATGTATTATTTCGAAAGTAGCATTGAAAATAGTAAATGGAATGTGCATTATATAAAAAAACCTATTCTAGAATAACTTATCTTCAATAGTAATTTTCAAAAGTATTGTGCACAGGCATCCAATGGCTTTGAAATATCGCTATTTTTCTTTTTGATTAAAAAGCTGAACTAAGCAGAAAAAATACGGTATATGACAAACCAGTGGTCCATTTGTGTATGTAGTAACATTGCTAAATGTATTTGTCACTGCAGACATATGATCATAAAAGTGATGAATCTTCTTTAAAACAGTAATTTAACAATCAGTAACTGAAAATTTAGCAAAAAAGATTGTTAAAGCAATTACGCGGCAATGAAATACCTTAATTTACTTTGAATACATATTGTGAAACTAAGCAAGGAAATAAGAGAAAGATAAATAAATAATCTTTTTCTTCACGGAATTTGTTTAAGCAAGCTTCATGAACGAAAAAGTTCAAGTAAAATTCCCATATGAAGTGATGCTATATGGTCATTATTCAATGACTCTACACAGAATGCTTTCCGGTAAACTGCATGATGAAGAAAGCAGCATCAATCATCAGAACTATATCATACGACCGATTATCTGAGAAAATGAACCATTTGATCAACAGAACTTACCGATTCTTCGATTTAATTAAAATTCGTTAAAATATGATCCCATAAGAGTGGATATTACATAATCCTCATATTGCTGTTATGTGTTCGAATTGAAATCCATGATATTTTTTGCTTTCGTAATAATGCTTCGGTGTTACGCAATATTCATGTCGTAGCTATATATTCGAATTAAAATCCGTGATGCTTGCTTTTCTTTCCTTAACAACGATAAGAGTTGAATTTACTTTTATGCAAATGATCACAATGATGCATCGTTTAACATTATATTTTGATCTATGAACAAACAAAACTATACGTTAAAATAAAATTTTTATTTCAAGTATAGCAGGAAAATAACTTGCAAATTATTGACTATGTATAATATCAGGACAATTTCAACAAATGCTTTGACAAATAAGCTAATCACAAAATTTCCTATTTAAAATGTCAATGCTCAAATTTACGCCTACAGCAGTAAAAAAATGATAAAACAAGAAATATTTTCGAGCTCATGCGCACCATTGAAAATGAACACCATTAAAATATCACTGGAAATTTTTACTCCAGCTTATTAAATTTCATAAAATTTTAAAGATTAATGACCATCTTCCGTCTTTCTCTCCTCTCTTCCTTTCTTAACCAGAAAATGGAATCCATTCAGTTAGGTAGTTTTTCGCTAAACCCAACCTTCTCGTATTTTTTAAGCAATTTTAACGCATCATTTCATTTGTACAATCAGTAATTTTCGCTTCAACTCATCTAATGCCGATGGAAATAAATCTAAATATGCCATGCCACTCTACTAATGAAATCGTGTCTATCCTTTACTGAAAAACTAAACTATCATTAAAATTTTGAAAGCAACTAATAAAATAGCCAAATATTCCTCCTCACTTCTCTATTGCTTTTTCAGTTTCTAAAAGAACACGGCACAAAAGTTCATACGATATATTTTTGATTTGCAATCTGATAAATTCAATGTGCATGATCAAAGCAGTTTTAATGTCCAGTCGTCACTAAAAAATCTCATTTGATCATCTTGAATTTGAAGATATATAGAATTAAGAAACTTGAGAAAGCATCTAAATTAGTCACATGCTTCGCACTATTAATATTGGAATAGCTCAAAACTAAAAGTTGGACAGAGATTATTTTCGAAATTTTAATAATTGTAACTGTAAGAAATACCATCTCAAAATATCCGCAGCAACGGAAGTCGAACACCTCCAGTGTGATGGAAATGAATGGAAAAAATTCCAGGAGGGACAAAAAATCCCAGGAACAACCAGATATCGTTGGTAAATTGAAAATTTAATTATAAAATATCAAAACAGGTCCGTCAATTAACCTATTTAATAAAAAAAGATGTATAAAAAACATATATGCATATAAGAATTACGTATATTGCGCCCATGGCAGTTTTGTTCTTTGATGTTCATCATTCTATGAAAATTTAGTACATCACTTCCAACTCCATGATATTAAACTACATCGTATATTCCTTTCTTAACTACATAAAAAAAAACCTTGAGCAATTATTTTCAATTTTTATCGTTTTTCAGTGAATGATGGTAGTTAAGCTAAATCAGATACATCAATATATCAAAATAAATGCACAGGAAAATTGCAGTAATGAACAAAAATACTAAAGCCGAATAAACGGCATAATTTTATAGTTCATGAAGAACTCAAATTAAGAAAAAAAATTTATTTCCAACCACAACAGCAACAAAACAATTTAAGCGCATATTAATAATAAATCACATTGCACATTTTTGCTCATCAGACTCCGGAACTCGAACATCATCGATTTTCAAGATCATACGCACTACCTATAAAATATTGCAGACATCATATTGTCCGTATTCACAATCAACAATAAAATTAAAAAATAAAAATCGAGAAAATTAGATCCCAAAAAGTTAATGCATCTGCCCAAAATTTAAACCACTTCAACGGTGAAATGAAAAACGATAAAAGAAATTTAAAAAACAAACCTGTGTAGCAAGAGATATTTGTGCTTTTTTCGACAACAATGTCTCCATCACCTTTTGTTTTTCCATATCTGAAAAACATTACTTTGCAAAGATAAATGGGGAACTTTTTTATTGATGCACTTTTTGTACAGGAAATACCAATGCCTGTAAAATAGGACCATATTATCACATCTCGTAATTCTCAACATCATTACTGAACCGAACTTCGCCTAGATTCTGCTTATTAATCTATGCTGCTCGACGTTATAACGAAAAAGCATTCATAAATTTGGCAGACATTTCAACATTAATAGTGACTTCAGGGATGAAGTCCTTGACATTATTATTTTATTTCGAGAAAATAATTGATTTTAAAAAACTGCATTGACCATTTCTTCGACTTACCATTAGTACCAACAGCGAGACAATCAATGCCTAGTTTTGGATTAGACTGTTGGATTTGCTTTGCCTTAAGATCTGTTACTGTATCGATTGAAGAAAGGCCTGAATTTTCAGCCAGAGCCATAGGTATACTTTCCAGAGCATCCGCAAAAGCTCGAAAAGCATACTGTTCAATACCCTCAATCTAAATATTCATTGATTCAATTTAGAAAAGAGAATATGAAAAAAAAAAAAATTTCCAAACAATTTAAACTTTCACTTTATCTGCTTCTTCTGCAACAGCAATGGAACAAGAAATCTCTGCTGCGCCACCACCATAAACTATTCGATTATCTTTGATCAAATTGCGAACAACACAGAGAGCATCATGTAAACAACGCTTGGATTCCTCAATCATCAATTTGTTGCCACCTCGAATAAACACTGTGACGGCTCGATTATTAGGACACTCTTCGATACAAAGCATACGATCCTACAACAAGTATTATTTCTAACTAATGATCACAGATCTTCTGTCAACGTAAATGATTCGGTCACTTGAGAGAATGCAATATAATAAATTATAATATATACACTTTAAACTGGTTTAAATAATGTGCACAAATAAAATCTATTAAATTCAACGTAACTGAATGTACTTCATTAATTATATTAAATTACTAACATTATACGTACATTATATAATAAAATGTATATATTATTAATATTTTTTAACCGCTAGAACATTGGCTGTACAAATCCTACTGAGAAGCGCTACTGGCAACTACGAACAGTAAATGTAATTCTAATTGCAATTTCAAAGCAAACAGATCGCTTTTTCAGTGTATAAATGATAGCAGAATAAGAAATTTGCCTTAGCGGTTCCGAATGACATCTCGCGAATTTTTCCAGCTTTCCCAAGTTTTTCGGGTTTAAGTTCAGCAAAACGTGGAACAATGCGACCATCGGTAGCAATCGCAATTAACTCAATTTCAGGTCCGCCAACCCATCGCACTGCTGGGAGATTATGCGCGAGTAGAAGATGATTGGCTTCATCATCGAAGCCCCACTGACAAATTGCTAAAGTAGCGCCACTCTCTTTAACCTGAAATTTAGCAAAAAGTTATTGCAGCGAAATGATCGAATGAAAGAAAAAGTTGGAAATTTTGAATAGATTCAAAATGACCGAAACTGCTGTCATGATAAACAACAGAGGAAAAAGTGGGAAGAGAAAACTAAATAGATCTTGAAAACATCACCTGCGTGATCATTTTTTCGAAAGTTGTTCGCTCATATTCTCGCAAATTTTGAAAATCTGTAGTTGAAGTGATGTCAAGCTTATGCTTTGTTTTCGGCTTCGGTGGTTCAAACGGACAGGTAAGTATTGCAATTTTGGCATCAGTTAATTCCTGCAATAATTGATGTAAGTAGCTATCTCTCTCAACTAATAATTATTAAAATGGCTACAGTTGCAAAATTATAAAAATTTTATTGTTCATATTAGATAACAGCACAAAACGATATATAATATACATAGCAACCTTCGGCATCTGAGGATGGCTCATCGTCTTATCGATAACAACGCCTTTTACTAAGCATGTATCTTCCAGTCGGCCTCCTACTTTTCCTTCAATTTTGATCAGTTCAAAATCGACATCTTTCTTTTCCAAATCCGCTACCGACAATACAGCATCTACAGCAATTTCTGCAAGTCGCCGCATACAACGATTAACGCTGAAAGCAAAAAATGTATTTGTGAGATTTCCAATAAAAGGAATTTCATTAAGACAAAATTTACATTTTTGAACCCAAAGCCGTAACAGCTGATTCAATCAGTAGTTCACGATTATTTATGGGGAAAGACTGCGCAACATTTTCCAACGTTGCCAGCGCCTTCTTGCATGCCATATCAAATCCATCCGCTATTTTAATCGGATGGATACCTTTATCAAGCAAATATTCTGCTTGTTCCAACAGCGCGCCAGCCAAAACTGCAATACGAAAGATAACGTGAAAGTCAGAGACGGTATTGACATATTGCATAATAAAAAAATCATTAGCGAGGAAATTATTTTTAAAAAAAAAGACGATAAAGAATAAAACTGTTGCATCCAACGCATAAAGTGAATTCAACAATCATTTCCAATATATTATATAAAGACAATGAAGGAGAAAACAATTCTTTGCCACTTATCTCACTAAAGAGTTAGTTTCAAATATCCTGATATAAAGACTTGTTTCTACTAATAGTGGAATGGTGAATTAAACACTACCGACTACACCTGTCGTACCATCGCCTATTTCATCATCTTGACTTTTCGACAATTCTACCATAAGCCGAGCCACATGATGTTCTACATCCATCTTTTCCATAATTGTTGCGCCATCGTTCGTAATTGTCACATCACCATCACTCGAAACAAGCATCTTATCTAAACCAAGCGGTCCCAAGGATGATTTCAATGTGCTTACTATCGCACGTGCTGCCAAAATATGACTCTAAAATGCACAAAGTTATTCTTATTCAGTGGGATTAAAAAGTAATGTTTTGTTCTATATAAACAAAATATGAAATAATTCAATTCAATTCAACCTTTTTCTGCGAGGAAGTACCACATGCACATGAAAATGATAAAGTAATTCGCAAAAACAGAACACTTAGATTTTATATTAACAAAATTCAGGCGTTTCAAATAAATTTGCAAGTTTACGTGAGTATTACTTTATTTTCATGAAATGTCAAATTTCAAGCACCAAATTTGATGGAAATATTGTTAACCTTTCCTTCTTTCCCCTATTAAATTACCCGTGCTAAAAATTTTAATCTTTAATATCAGGCTCAAAATATTGACATTAAGGTAATATTGCCAGTACAATCTACGTCAAAAATAAGTGCTATTGGAAAGTTTTTACATTTGTTGTCATTTCAAGAAATCTCTTTCCATTTCGTTTCACTTACTTTCAGTGCTTCAGTACCAGTTAGACGTTTTTGCTTCTCCTGATCACGTAGCAATATAAATGGTTGCCCAAATTCATCAAATAACACATGAGCTGTTGCTGCATCAACCATCATCTTGACGTCTTCACTTCAATTACAAATCATATTAAATAAAATAAATACAAACACTACGTAATAACAACAATTAAAACATTAACAACAAATTTCATAAAAACCATCTAGGAAAAATAATCTCTCACGACATTCGCCTCCAAATTTGCTTTCTATCATTCAATCCAGAAGAAAAAAATGGGAGAAATGAGCGAAGAAATGCCACATGGTTTTGTCACGATGATATATCAACAGTTATGCAAAAGCAAAGTAATGCACAGTATGATGAACAAAAAGCAGAATGGATTTTTGTGGTTTTGTTACAATGATATTAGTTCCATTTTTTTTCTTGACTAGTTGGCTATATAAAAAGAAAATACAAACAGTAATATAAATCATGAAGAATATGAAAGTGAAATTTAAAGTATGTGTGGGACAAATCTTATCCCAAATGAAGCAAGAAATAATTTCTAAAATTGCGACGATGCAAACAGTGCAAAAATGCAGTGCTTCACATCTGGAAAACTTCAATTTATTGATTTTTCTATCCATCTATTTCCTCCACTCCGCCTTAGTTTTTTCTGAAATCACTCATCTTTATGTGTATGTATGTGTGTGTGTGTGTGTGTGTGTAATGAATATGAGTGTATGTATGTGTGTGAGTATATGCGTCTTTGTGTTTGTCAGACTACATAATGTATTTGTTACATTTGTATGTGCACTTTAAAAAATAGCAGTATATATGTGAAAATGCTTTGTGTAATAATATACTTCCATGTATGTGTATGTAGTGTGTGTGCGTGTGTGTTTATGTGTATGTGTGTATGTTGTATGTACGTATAGGTAGCAATCATTAGCATTAAGCATTAGCATATATATACTATTTTATGTGAATATCAAATAAAACTGAATGAGGAAAAAAGTGTATAAGAGAATGTGGCAGAAAAGATCAAAAAAGACATAGATTAAGATGGCGGAAAAGATCAAGAAAAGTAGAGTAAATGCGAAGGGAAAGATCCTCATGCTTTCTTTAATATTCATTTCTGATCCTTTTAAAAGGTACGAAATTGCCAAATTGTTTCAAAGTTACAAATGAATGCAACAATTGCGTCCCGACATTCCTCAATATGACTGACATAGAACGTTACGTTCAATAACTGTCCATATTACATATATGTGATATTTGTGTCGCAACAACAACGTTTTACCAGGAAGATTGTATTGTACACATATTTGTATCATCAAAATGAATTTGTTGTGAGATCTGAGAGGAAAATATGTATGTGAAACTTTTATTTTTATTATAGAACATTTGCGCTTCCACAAAACTTCTCAGTGACATTTTAGCAAAAAGAGTTTCAATCACTAAATTAATTAATTAATTGGAAATATTCAGGAAAGAATTTTTTTTTTGAAAAGCTTTTTTTAAAGATACAACACTTTTTTAAAGATTTTGACCATTTGCAATGCCTTTAATACTTTCTATTCCTTATTATTATATTAGTGTATTTTTAACTTTCAAATATATTACTCAATAATACATCACAATTTAGTTCAGATCGTGCAGTAAAAAATTCTACAATTATTTACCTATTAATTTTGCATCATTTGC
The DNA here is from genome assembly GCA_029876185.1 of Mansonella ozzardi. NCBI lineage: Eukaryota > Metazoa > Nematoda > Chromadorea > Rhabditida > Onchocercidae > Mansonella > Mansonella ozzardi. The sequence continues at coordinate 17,694 of JARVGP010000190.1, forward strand.
TTAAAGCAAACTTTTGATTATGTCTTATTTCATGATTGTTTTTTTGACAATTTTATCAATTCAATGTAGTCGGAATTTACATTCAATGAATTAAATTATTGGAAGGAAAAAAAAAGAACGAAAAAAGCTACTGATTTTATACTTTAATTCTTTTAACACAACATTTCACATTTATACTTTATTTTTAAATATAATACAATACACATTTTATATAGTTATATTAATTATAACTTTATATTAATTATAAGTTATATTAATTATAATTAATTATAACTTTTTTATCCCATTAATTAATCATTATTTCATATCTTACATAGAGTGAATTTCACATATAATCAATACTTTTCCCTTTTTTTTTGGTTTTATTTTACTTTTCTAACTAAATATTCCAGGGATACGTATGTACTACATATCGGATAATTTTCACGCACCACATACATTTCATTAATTTTGTCCATCAATTTTACAACCAAATAATAATCATTGATGCACACCGATAAATTTACAGGGATCAAAATAGTTCATTGAAAAATGTCGATGCTAAATTTTGAGTTGAATAAAATATTATAAAACTAATTAACAGATAACTAATTTGCAAAATAAAAAAAGAAAGGAAAAGCGAACATATTTTTTATTTTTTGATAAAATTAAACTTCGAACACTGAATGCTAATCATCGCCTATATATGACTGGCATATGATAGCTATTACTAACACAATTTTCCTTCTCATGAAAAGAAAAAAAGAAATTGAAGCAAAGTTTCTTATTTTACTTTATTTCCTATTTCTTAGAGCAAATACATGGTTGGTATTCAAATTGCAATGTTCAATGTTTGATTTCGTTCCTTTCCATCTTTTTTCTTTTATCAAAAAAAATGAAATGAAAAAGTTTCATTTTCTTTTTTTTGGAATTAAATTTGATTTAACGAAAAAAAGTGAGAGATTTTTCATTGAAAAACTGAAATATTTTATATTCAAGAAATCAACGCTTAAAGTTTAATTTCATTTTCAACTTTTTTTTTGTTTCATACTGCTAAAATCACACATCAAACATCAACACTTACAGCTTAAGCTTTACTTTCACCGCAAAAAATCAAGAAAGAAAGAAGGTAAAGAAGGTTCGAGAGAGTGTCCTTTTCTAAAAATGACATTTAGCTATTGCCTATAATTATTTAAGCAATTACTGTTTAAAATTTCAAGTGGAATGAGAATGAAAAAGAGGGAAGGTAAGAAAATGCAGCAAAATAATAATATTTTGTATCCGTTTGTATGTCTACATTATTTTTTTCCCCTTTTTTTTAAAATTATAATGATGAATAAGAGGAAATGGTTAATAGCCCGAGAATGTCGATGACCTACTTGTAAATTATTACGATTTATTATTTGCCGATAATTTATGATTTGTTGTACTTTTTAAAAAAAAAAATCTCTTCAAAAAAGTTTTTTTTTTTGACAAATTGATTTGCATGGAGTAGAAAGATCAAAGAAATTTGTTGTCAAATATGATTATAAAACGATATGTTGAAAATTTTTTAATTAAAAACAAATTACAACCATGCATTTATGTATATATATATATATATATTCCAACTGAACTTAAGAATTCAATTCATTCATATGCACATGATATTGAACATATTTGAAATGAATTAGCTAAAATCATTTCCCATTAATCTTTTATTAGATTTATTATATAATTAAAATGCGAATATGATTTATGTACTGATAAAGCATCGATACGATTTATGGCAAATCAGAAAATGATCATTTCTCAACAATATTTTATAAAAACATATCTATATAATTACAGAGTAAAAATTTTATACGACAAAAAGGGAAAAAAAAAACTAAATTTTTTCGATATTAATTGTTGACAATGTTATCCAAAGTGACCAAACTTTCTTTGCAAACTTAGGTTACTATACCATGAAGCATCGATAAAATTAATTAAACGTGATAAAAAATGTAGATGCTTAATGGGAAAATATAACTTTTCGTATATTTAACTTTAAAATTACTTCTTAGCTAAGATTATATGCTGGAAATTTTCTTGTTCATTTTAATAAAAATTATTTCTAAGCCCAATATAGCTTTATATTTGACAATTATTCAAATCATAAGAAACGACTGGAATATATGATTGAGCTTAATGTTAAATTTCGTTCAAAAAAGGGTCGATATTAAATTTCATTAATAACTTTATTTTAGTCCATTCATTCATTCAGTGTACTCATTTAGAATTTACTGGGAAAGCTATAGCCCATGTCATTCGTCGGTGATTGAGATTTGTTCACGTTATAACACAATTGTACTCATACAATGTAGTAATATTGTACGGGTACAATTGAATTCACAATAGTAAGAAGAAAAAAAGTAATTAAGCACGCAATGAATTAGTAATGAATAACAAAAATGAGCCATAATTATCTAAATTCAATTAAAAATAACAATATAATTTTCTCTTCTTTTTTTTGACTAACAATGTTAACCTTTCTTTCGATAGTAATTGACGATCACTTTGTTTGATTTGTTTCTTACAAATGCCTTCGTAAAGTTGGAAGAAAGGCTTTAGGAAGACAGAAATAAGCAAAGAGATGTATAATTAGCTGTTAGATAGTAAGATGCATAAAGATGTATAACTAGTAAGATGCATAATTAGTTAGACACATAAGTGTTTAAACGTAAAGAATCGCTTCTGATGCATATTTGATTGCAAAAAATTAACACTCTAGAACTTTTTTTTCCATGCATATGTCAAGGGTTAAAGGTTAACTTCTGATAGCTTTTATAAGCCATCATGGAGTAAAAATTGACCCTCAGCATAGTCCCTGTCCCTGTAATCACCAAACACTTTTCTTATCCATGGCCCTGCTTTAAATATCACAAATCCCACTGTGACATTAGCCATCCCATTATTAGCTTCATATCCTTAACATTTTTAATTTTACTTACGAAATCTAATGATTCTATCTGATATTTTTGATTTCGATTATCTGATAAATTTCACTATAAGATAATTCTATCACATTTTCCTCCAACAATTCATTTCTCTGCATTCATTCCTTGTATACATTGATTTAATCAGTGCTTAATTGCATAAGTATTAATCTTACATCATTTTCATTTTGATCGTATAACTGCTATTGCTTTTCATCATTCATCTATTATACGACTGTTCATTTAAATTAATAAATTAACTTCGTTCTTTAGATTGAAATTTCAATGTAAATATATCCATTATTGAGCTAAATATTTATGCGGGTTTTGGTGATAAATTATACTTCTTTGCGACACTTTTTGATAATTCCAAAACTTGAGAAATTATTAATAGCATTGTCGAACACATCAGTTAATAATTACTGAATATGAGAATGACTTACTTTTACTTTCTACGTATCGATGTCTTTTTTTCATTAAAAACTTCATTAAAAAATATGATAATCATTAGTCGGACAGTTGTAATTAACAGGTACAGTATAAGTACGTTATCTTAGCTCCTTCATCTATTTGACTTTTAGATAATTGAAACGGTTAAGAAAGGTAATTTTACTGTAAACTTTCTTTCTTCTTCAACAATATCGAACTTATGACATATGATTTGAAAATTTGATATTGAAGATTTTGCTCGGTTCAATTGATTTACAACTAACAAAGGCTATTGAAAGAAAAAAATTGAATTATTGTATACCCAATAACCTTGAATGATAAATTAAATGCCATTTCAGCAATATAATTAGAAAATCTTATTTATAGAATGATTACAAAAAAAAATGTACGTATACACATCACTGCATATGCAATATAATATACTATTCTTTGTGCATATTACTCCTAATAAAGAAAAACGGAAAGAATCAATTAAATTAAAATCAAAATCATCTTTTTGAAAAAAATTGGAATATGGATAAGTATTTTAAGATTTGCATTGCATAAATGTTATCAAGTCAAAAAGAATTCCCAAAGCTGTAATAAATAACATTGGTTGTAAAATAATTAGTGTATAAAATAATTATTTTAGCAGATAATAGTTTTTTTTTTTTAAATCAGTTAAAGATTATCGTTTAAGTTATTAATTACACCTAGTAAGTGCTGTGAAAATTTTATTATCCTTAGCGAAAACAGTCGATAGTTTTCTTTGTTCTTTTTTTTTTTGTTGGGACTCAAAGAGCTTGATAAAAGCTTATGGATGGCGGCGTAGTTTATAAGCAAATATAGAAAACACAATTTATAATTGAGACCAGAATTTAATCTTACACAGAATTTAAACTGACTTTTATTTAACTTCCTATAGTTTATATACAGAATATGTCCAGCAATCTTAACCAATCAAATTAAAATATCGGAAATTAAAGGTCAGACACCGGCAGATAACAAATGTAAAGAAAATAATTGTGAGAAAATGATAAATAAAGAGTAAATTAAATATAATATTTCGAATCGTTTGTAAGCTACTTTGAACAAACATTCATGGATTGCAAATTGTTAAGAAGTCTTGAATTATAACAAATTATAATCAAACAATGTTATAAAATATGATAATTTCATAATATTACAACATGATCAACAAAAGGAATATTTATACACGTAATGCTTTACTTGGGTGCTAACATCTTCTCCGGTCTTACCCATTCATCAAATTGCTCAGTTGTCAAAATACCCAATTTTATAGCTTCTTCCTTTAGAGTGGTACCATTCTTATGTGCTGTTTTGGCGATTTTTGCAGCGTTATCATAACCGATATAAGGATTCAGCGCTGTTACCAACATCAGCGACTCACGCAGAATCTTCGCGATATTCTCCTGCAGTAAAGCATATTTAAAATTGTTAGCAAATCGACAGTAATCGACACGCATACACTATTTAATTCACTTAATCGAAAATAATATTGATTTAGTTATTAAAATGAATCGAATGCACCTAAAAAATATCACCTCGAATAATGTTTCATTAAATCAATAAATAAGTGAATATTCAGAGACACAAAACATAAAGTCTTAAACCTTATTTGCTTTGATACCATCGACACAGTTAATTGTAAATGATACAGATGCATCTGCAATGAGTCGGATCGATTGAAGAACATTACGGACAATCACTGGTTTGAACACGTTTAATTCAAAGTGTCCATTTGAACCACCAACCGTCACCGCGACCTAGAATTGCTCGAAAGCATAATTTCTAGCTTATTAACAATCAGAAAAACTCGAAAATTTTTTAATAAAAGCTTTCCAATAGATGCTTCACAGGGAAATTAATATGCTGAAATGTTAGGGAATATGCAAACCTGATTACCGAAAACTTGAGCGGCAACCATAGTAATCGCTTCGCACTGCGTCGGGTTCACCTTACCTGGCATAATAGAACTTCCAGGCTCGTTTTCAGGCAACGATAGTTCTCCAAGACCACAACGTGGTCCAGAGCCAAGAAAACGTATGTCATTTGCAATTTTCATCAAACTTGCCGCAACAGTGTTCAAGGCTCCATGCACCTTCAAAGTAGTTCCATTTCAATTATAATTCGTCATGTTCTTCGTATTAATTAAACTACACGAAAACATTGACTATTGTCATGCTATTATCACGCCAATGGTGGCCATATGTTACGCATGTTCAACATAGCTAAGATTAGCATAAGATTTCAAATATGATTCCCTGCTCTTAATTAATAAAGATCGAAAATCAAATTGTATTTGAAAATCGTTTTAGCAATTATCAACAGATTTCAAAACGTACAATCAACAATCAAATTCAACAGATTTAATTTACTTTTAGATTTACAACTGAATCACAACCTACTTCTATCATTACATCATGGGCCGCTAATGCTTCAAATTTGTTTGGAGCTGTAACGAACGGTAAATCAGTTAGTTCGGCAATTTTCCTAAAACACTTTTTAAAATTACGATAAAGTAAGCCTGATTCTAAAATTTCAAATATGATTTATAAACCGGATAAAAAAAACACAAGAACAGAAGTAATCGCGAAATTTCAAAAAAAAAAAAAAAAAAAACCATACGCAGCAATTTTTTCAGCAAAACCAATTCGTGTGTTGAGACCAGTACCGACAGCAGTACCACCAGCAGCAAGCATATACAGTCGTGGTAGCGTATCCTTCACACGTGCGATACCATTTTGCACCTGCAATAATTATCTTTTTACTTACTTTACAATACACTTTGATTTAAAGCAAAGTTTTTTTTTTTTATATCGACAAAAAGAAGTTAAAGAACTGTCCACTGTCTAAATGAAGTCGGTATAAATATTGAAAAGACAAAAGAAACAAGATTTGTCTGAAGAAATGAAATAATAAAAAACAAATATAACCTGTTGTGCGTAACCACTAAATTCTTGGCCAAGTGTCAGTGGTACTGCATCCTGAGTATGTGTGCGCCCAATTTTGATGATGTTTTCAAATTCCGTTGATTTTCGGTGCAAAGAATCGAGCAGCTGTTGCAGAGATGGTAATAAACGCGAATTCAGTTCTCTAAAATGGCAGCATACGAATAATGAAACAACTGGAACCGATTATTAAACTCGATTCCGCTGGTGAAAATGTGTATAGCGCAAATATGTAATATGTCTGCATATTTCAGGAATTAATTTAATCACTGCTAATGGAATCAGTATCTGACCACTAGATTAAAATGTGTACATTAATATATGAACAGAAATTCTGCCACAGAATTATAAACGAACATGGATTGACCTTTGAACAAGTATATCATTCCTGAATGCTCTAAATTGATGCATAAATTGAAAAATTGAAAACTCAGAGCTATCCTTAATCCATTTTTTCCGGTATCTTTAGAATAAAATCAAATGTAAATGAAAACAATATAAATTATCCAACCTGGCCACAGCGATATGCATTGCCGTGGGATATGTATCATTCGATGATTGCGACATGTTCACATGATCATTTGGATGAACTGGATTTTTCGATCCCAACTCACCGCCCAACATTTCAATTGCGCGATTCGATATGACTTCATTCACATTCATATTCGATTGCGTGCCGGATCCAGTTTGCCAAACGACCAATGGAAAGTGGTCATCCAATTTGCCCGAAATAACTTCATCTGTAATAATTCAACAACTGATTCTAATAAATAGAGAAAACTGAATGAACAAAAATCTAAAAAACTACAAAGCCTTGAGAAGTTTAACTGTTCAATTTTCGCAGTATGATGCAAAAAATTAAAAAATCAGTCACAACTGACGGATCGAAGTAAAAGGAACTTCTGGTACACTATCTGACCCTAGAGACTGTGTGCAATCGTTCCCTAGATGATACTCACTGCTTTGCCTAAAATTAATTTCTGTAGCATGCAGCCGCAGTATCGACTTTTTCCAACATTTTCGAGAACGGAAAAACCTCACAGATTAATCTTTCTCCATAAGCCAATTTTTATTATAAAAATTACTAGCGTAGAAAAGTTCCGCTCATGTCGCAAAAAAAGGCAATCAATGATACATTCTCCTTGAAATGGAGAACAAAAAGTACAGAAAAAGAGAAAAGAGCAAAAACTTCCTAAGAAAATTTCATAAACTAAAGAAGTTTTTTATCGAACTATGTGAAATAATAAGAATCGACGAAAAAATCTCGACAAATTGATAACATGCTATATTTTTAGCTTGTCTCTTTTCATTTTTTTTTTTCGATGCAAACTGAACAAATTATGCATTTCAAACATAGATGTATCACTGTTTAAAAATCAATTGACGAATTTGAAATAAAAGAAGTAATTACAATAAAGAAACAAATAAAAATCGAATTAAGGGAATAATTTGGAGAAAAAATTCCAAAATTTTTTTTTTTAGAATAATTTGAAATATTAAAAGATATGTAGGAAACAAACAAACAAACTAATAAAGCTTAAGTAGAGCTGACCTGCAGCTTTTGCAATAGCGTCCACAATTTTTTGATCTAAGCCATATTCCTTGTTAACTAATGCCGCAGCCTTTTTTAGGATACCAAATGCATGAATAACCGGTAATGGCATACGCTCTTCTGGACCACCAATTTTGAAATTCATCATTGATCTAAAATTGAATGTGTGTACATCGAGAATATTCAAAGATTTTGAGCTAAATAAAAATGATACAATAACATAGTGGTAATGCAATCGAAAAAAAATTCCATACATTTAAATTACAAATTACACAATATTACAATCGTTCTCTGTTGTATCTTTCAACTGAAATATATCATTTATTCCTTTGCATTTTAAAACTCTTCCCATCATATTTCATGACAAATATTAAATGCCGTATATTTATTCTTAAATTTAAAGAGATATTATTAATTTTCACCTTTAATTCACTTCTTCTCCCAAAGTTTGCGGTGTTTTCCGGAAATTTGATATATTAAGGAAAATTTTATTATTTTAGAAGTTAGTGCACATTTCCAAAATACACTTCAGCTAAAAATTGAGCACATGAAATGAAAAAAGTACGCAGTCTGAAGCGATCTATGAGAAGAAAAGGAAAGAACGGAAAACAAAAAACAAGAAATGGCCTACTGAAGAACCAAAATTCTAAGGGATGAATAATGAAAGAAAAGGGTGAAATCACAAAAATTTCTTTAAATTAAAATTTAACTCAAAAACTGCTACAAATTTCTCTTCTTTCTTTTTTTCCGGACAAATTAATTATCTCATATATGTTAACCACTTTCCCTTTTTATAAACAAATAAACAAATAATAGAAGTGAAATTTGTTCATAACTATGTGAAGCCAAAAAAGTAACCAACCTTGCCGTTTGTGCTCCATAATAACGATCCGCTGGTACCTGTAATTCACCAAAAGTATCACGTTCCTTACGGATTGCCGCTGCCATATTCCGTTTCAACACTGAATTAACAGCTTGAATAGCAGTAGTTGTGCGAGTAACAGCACAAATGTTGCCCAACCGGTTACCACAAACCAATATGATCCTTGTCAGCATCGGGATTTTTTTCGCGTCAACAAATCGATAAACATACATAAGCTCATAATACTAGCATGAACAATAACAACAATGACAATAACAATAAGGAATCACTTAAGAATGAGCTTAATCTGTCGTTAAATAATTTAGATTGACATTAATGGTATGGAAAGAATTTCTGATGTTTAATTTAGATAAGATGTAAATGAAAATAATTTCATTAAAATATTACAGCAAAAAAAGCAACTGGAGAGATCAGTGAATAAAGAAAAACGAAATCTACTAGAAATATTGGGTTACAAAAAAATCATATAAATAATGTAAATCAATAATGATCGGATCAATTAGAAAAGTTTAAAGTTAATAAAAATATATACCAAGACAATATTAATTATTTATCATATGTACAAAAATAATTACAAGCGATAAATTCGTAACTAATGAAATGTGCTAATGAGTAAAAAAAATCAGCTAAAATGCAAAGATTTAAATAAAACTATTTAAAGTGGTGAAAAAAAAGTACGAAATGTAAGATATCATTTAAATTGATAAGATCAACAAAGACGGGAAGGAAATAGTGACCAATTGTGACCAAGTGGGAAGAAATAATGACCAGTAGCCTTACAGAACTTCATTTTACAAATGTAACCAAGAAATTGTAAAGAAACTGTGCTTCATTCATTTTCACTTCAATCAATACTGATTTTTACAAAATGAAATGAGATGATAGGCAGGTAATATTTTCACCAGTTTTTGAGTTGCTACATACAACTGGCTTTCGAGAGGATGGGGAAAATTTTAAATTACAAAAATGGCGTAAAAATTTTTTTCCCGAATTCAAAATATTTTAAAATTTGCATTGCATTATTTAGTGAAGAGATAGGAAGGAAGTTCTGAATGCTGTGTTTGAGTAATTTGCTTCTATTTGATAAAGTTATTAAAATGTAAACGGTCTTTTTTGTCCATTTCATTTATCCTACGATATCACTATTTCCATTCATCTTCCTCATACTCTCCTCTTTTTTCATCAAATTACTGTCCATTTCTCATTTATCTTTACAATATCCAATCTGTTTACACATTCATTGATCTATTATTGTAGATAATATTTTGTATTACTGTAAATATTTCTTCTTGTTGATTATTTTGATGATAAACGCTTTTTATTGTATAGCCAGTAATAATCAGTAATTATTCTGAAGGTTATTGTTTTTGTTCTTACTTAACTACCAAGAGATTCCTCATGCAGTTTGGATTCATTCAGTAATTGTTGTTTATATTATTTCCCATCATTTGCATTCTTCAATGACATATTTAGATTAGAAATAATTGTATACAATTGCATTTTAATCCTAGACATATGTGAAATTTTCGATTAATTTCGCTAACTTTACATATTTTCGACTTCGTTTTATATTTATATTTCTTTTTCCCTGCAAATTGCAGGCAAATATGACGGAGGTTATTCCGGTTAGGGTCGCTGTTCGTGTTCGACCACTTAATAATCGCGAAAAAGCAGAGAATTCCCAGGAATGTGTGCAATGCTTTGTAGAACAAAGTCAAGTGAGTACTTCACTTTTCATTGAAGACCGATTGAATTTTTTAAGAATCTTTGCACAATAAATATTGATTGTAATTCTTTTCTAAATTTTCAAACTAATTGTTTAGATATCAATAAATGGTAAATTGTTCACCTTTGATAGTATCTTTGATCCTACTTCTTGTCAAGAAATGATATACGATGCATGTGCTGCTCCATTACTGGAAAAAATTTTTGACGGTATGATCAGTTTTTCTTTCATTCGTTCACTGTATATTTTAAAACTTAAATTTACAATTGTTACTTTTAATTTTTGACATGTCAAAAATCTTTACACAACAAAAACTATTTATAGGTTTTGTTTAAAAATATAACTGTAAAATTATAAATTTAGGATATAACTGTACGATCCTTGCGTATGGACAAACGGGTAGTGGGAAAACCTATACGATGGGAACTGAAGAAGCAGTAAATATTTCTATGCTTTTTTTTCTCTTTTATTTTGACTAAGTGAATGTAACCGATTTTTTTTTTCTCGTCCAAAGAATATATCATTTTTCGGATTTTGCTATCGAAACGAAGCAAATTTTCAGTTCCCGTTGGCGTAATTTAAATTATCAAAGATAAGCTAGTCAATTAAAAAGTGAGATGAACTCAGCCAGGTAATGCTTCCTGGTAACATCATAAAGTCGAAATGGCACATCACTATGCATGGAAGGAAATTTTATTGCTGGTTTAACTTTTAAATTTAAAGCTAGAGAATGGCATAAGAAATTTGTCTTTAGATAACTGCAGCAAGTGAGGAACGTGGAATTATTTCACGATTAGTGGACGGTATCTTCAAGCAAATTGGAACATCAGATAAGTATCGAGTAACAGCATCAATGCTTGAGATATATGAGGAGAAAGTCATCGATTTACTTTGTCTTAGTCGGGAATCTTTGCAAATTCGCGAATCAAAAGGAGCTGTTTTTGTACGTATTTTAGATGCATTCTGAAATTTAGCATGTTTTCGACGAAATTCCAATTCGCCTGATTCGATTGCAGATTTTTGCTCAACATAGTCAAAATTTTCAACTTTGCAGGTACAGGGATTATCAGTACATCCGGTGTCTTGTCATGAAGATGCCATGAGACTCTTGCAAAAAGGATGTCAGCTTCGAAGCAGAGGAGAAACAGCAATGAATGACAAATCATCACGTTCTCATGCTATTTTCACGTTATGTATCGAAGGAAGTGAATCAGAAGAGAGGTTCTATTCGATGTTAAAATTTCAATTTATCATTTACGTGGGAGCTTCCACGTAACTAGAAGCTTCCATGAGTTGAATACAGATTCATATAATTTAATGATTTCCAGTACTCTGTTCAAATCGAAACTTCATCTTGTGGATTTGGCTGGTTCTGAGCGCCTGAAGAAGACCCAAGCTGAAGGCGAAAGGATGCGAGAAGGTATTAAAATTAACGAAGGTTTGCTTGCTTTGGGTAACGTAATTGCTTCTCTGACCGATCAGAATACCTCCGGACGTCATATTCCGTATCGTGTTACGAAAATTACTCGTCTTCTCCAAGGTTTAGTTTAACGTTGTTATTATCGCTTAAAGATTGTTGATAATTTATTTGTTAAATTAAATGGCCATGTAATCATATTGCAATTAGTTAATTCTCAGAAGGACTCAATTTTTAACTCGTATATTGTAGTACTTCTTCCTCTAACTAGCAATTATGCGCACTGTATTGGAAAACGACCTGTACTCGTATATTTACAGATTCTCTTGGAGGGAACAGTTATACGGTGATGATAGCATGCATTTCACCAGCTGATACGAATGCCGACGAAACCTTATCAACTCTACGATATGCGGATCGAGCGAAACGTATCAAAAACAAGCCCACTGTGAACATCGATCCAAATATGGCCTTGATTCAGAGTTTAAGAGATGAGTTGGCCAGTGTAAAGCATGAATTGGCAATAATTCGTGCAGGAAAGGATTTGATAATGTTGGATGATAACCATACAGCGTAAGACTTATTAATAAATTAGTAAACTTGCCCAAAAAAAGTAGGTGCAGAAATTATGCTAAAGGAATTTTTGCTGGTTTTGAATTTCAGTAATAGATTAATAAGTTACTTACGCTTTATAAGAGAGCAGGGAGAAAGGGAAGTGGAATTGCTGTTCAATTATTACATTCGAATTACAGTGCATTATGGCAAAATTTTAAAAAGTATTAATAGCTTTGAAAGTCATGATTGTTTTGTTTAGCAATGGGATAACGAAGGAGTGTAAGAGATGCGCCGAGTTAGAAAAACAAAATCTAGAGATCCAGGAAGATTACAATCGTCGTAACGTACGGTTTGCAGAAGCAATGGTAGAAAATTCGAAATTGGTAGAGCAGTTATTGGCTTCACAACAGATCGTTGAGCAGCTGAAGGATTATATTAAGCAAATCAAGTAAATTTTTATTTGTTATAATCGATTTTAAGAAAAATTTATTTTCATACTGGTTTTTCAAATTTCTAGGGAGAAAAGCGAAAATAAAGAATTTGATGAAGTGATGCAGATCTTGGACGCTGCTGTCAATCTGAGAGGCACTGTTGAGGAAGAAAAGGACAAAGATGTGTTTGATGTAAATTTATCAACAATTCAGTGAAATTTATTAGTTTCTCAAACTATTTTGGGAAATTTCTTACTTATGAAGTAGTCCAGAAATTAAACGAGAAAGCGGTTTGAAGTTCGATTCATCTCTGAAAGGGAATTCTCTTATGGCCTTTCATTGCTGGTGCAATTTAAATTCTTAAGCATCAGTATAGGACTGATGATTCTGTTTTAAATTCATTTTTTAGATTGCTGAAGACGATGGAGATGATGAAACATCCGACCAAGCATTTGTAAATCATTTTACTGAAAAGCAAATAGCGCTCAACAAGAACATGCGAGATATTTTGGACGAAATTAAACAAAAAGTTTGTAATTCAATTCAAAGATGCTTTAGTATTCATATAAATTAATTTAAATCGTACTTAATAAATTTTAGGAATTGGCATTTGAAGCAACCGTCGCTTCTCAGACAGAAATTGTCAAGATGCGCGACACCTACGCTGCTGAAATGGAGCAGTTACAAGCGAAATTGGTTGTTCTGGAAAAGGAAAAACGGGAATTGTTGGATAAGCTTAAAGGATCCAGTATCCATCATAAGTAAGTATGGAATGGGCTCTGCCCAAAGTTATTGTTTATTCGTCAGGAATATATAGTTTGACGAAAAGAAAAATGTTTTGAAATAATCAGCATGTGTTTACTGTAAGGTTGAGCGAGGAAAGACGGAAACGACTTCAAGAACTCGAGAAAGAATTGGCGGCGAGCAAGAGACGAGTGGGAGAAATCCAAAAACTGGAAAAAGAAAATATTCGTTTGCAGGAGCAGTCCAAGAAGTTGAGTATGGAACTTAGTGTACGTTTTATCTTTTTGAAAATTCTTTCCATAAATCAAAAACTTCATGAATGTTGATTTACGAAATCTGTAGAAAAAGAGTTTTTTATGTCGTAAGAAAAAGGTTTTTTATTTTTGTCATAATTTTATATCATTTATAGCCCAATGTTTCATTAAATTACTGTTGATCGTACCATTTGCATGTGATCTATGTTTTTTACTAGCGGTTTTAAGACTCTATTCCATTATCTTTTCTAATATTTAATTGTAATTTATCAGGTCGATTAATGGATTTAGTTTTATTTTTAAAAATATTTTTAGATATGTATTTATAGGAACTGAAGAAATTAAGAGTCAGAATGTCTAAGCAAATGAAAGAAGGAGAAGTAAGGTTCCGGAAATGGAAGGTGGCAGCTGATCGAAATATGGCACAGTTGAAGAACCAAGTTTGTTCTTGATTTGATTATTCGAGATCAATTTTTAACAAAAGTTCAAAAAGATTTCGCAGTGTAAATACTTCAGTAAGGCTAGTTTATACTCATTATTCATTTTATAATATATTTTTTAGAAATTTCAACTAGTTATTCACCTCATTAAGGTACGCAAACGTGAAGTCGAAATAGCTCGCGAAAAGCATGCAAAAAATGTACAGTTGGCTGTGTATCGACGTAAATACGAGGAGGCAAGTGCTTGCAATCGACGTTTGCAGATGCAACTTACTAAAATCACTACTCGAGCAAAAACATGTGACAGGCAGTTTATTGTAAGTAGCTATGAAAACTTTAAACATTTTTTTATTTTTAATAGTTTAAAAATTAAGCTGCAGACCATCAACTAATAGAAAAATAATTGAGACGAACTTTTAATTTATTTCAGAGTAGAGTTAAATAAGCCAGAAGTCGAATTTAATTTGTACTTGATAAAAATTATATTCATTGTAAATTAAACATGCTTCTCGAAGATCTCTTTTTTTTTTTAGTCAGCCCTAAACGATATATTGGCTGTAGCTTATTCTGTAGTTGAAGGCGAAATACATTGCCAAGTTTTAATTGAACACCGAAAAAATCTTTGTGCTCAGCGCCAGGAATTAAGAAAAACTTTGGAGGAACCGCCAGTAAAAGTTTGTTATTAGCTAATGTTTTAGCTTTTTGAATGATTTTATCTTCGTGATTTTTTGATATTTATCCAAAATTGAGCGAAATGTGAATAAAATGAGAAATACTAAAGCTCTTTCTATGTTAGCTATTGCATAATTTAGAAAAATTTTTTTGTTTCAGCGTCGTATTGGATCTGACGGTACGGTTATTGAAGAAGAAGAAAAAAAAGAAGTAATTTTAAAACAGCTAAAGAATTTGGATAAAGAGATTGAGTTACGGGGCAGTGAACTCGCTGATATTCAGAAAAAGTGCACAAAAGCTAATTCGGATGAACATCGTGAGCACCTGTGGAACATCCTCCGAAATCTTACGGAAGCAAGGGCAGGACTGGACCGCTTGTTCGATGCGGTAAATGCTAATTTTAATTTTAATTTTGGCATTTATTTAGAAAGATTAAAAAATGATGGACATGAAACCAAAATTTAAAAAGTAAGTCAAAAATGATTACAGGCAATAAACGAGAGGCGTTCTTCTTTGGAAAAAGATTTGATAATCGAAGAACTGAGGCGAAAGATCGATGAAAAAAAAAATTATTATGAGAGGAAGTTATCCAGTAAAAAGACAGAGTTGGAAACCACCAAAGCTGAACTAGGAAGTGTGCGAAGAACCTTAACCGAAACTGTACTATACTACGCTAAACAGGTATGATTATTTTTCAAACTTATAATTTCATTTAGAGGTCAAAAACGGAGGAGAAACGAATAATATTTATCTATTGAAATTAAAGGAACACGATATGATAAATATTTGGAATGAAATGGCCATGGGACAATTTGATTTACCCGATAATGTCGTCAAGAATTTATATTTGGTAAAGGAAGCTGCTAACAATTTTGTCAATCTCCGACAGGCATTTGAACAAAAGCGAAATGATTTGGAGGTTTGGCTACCAAAAATGAATTTTGCTTTGCTTCTAGAAATCTACAGATAATGTTTATTCTACGGTGTGATGAATTTCAAAAGTCCTTAGAAATAATTTTAATCTTGGGATATTAGAAATCACGCGCGCGGGTCTATCATGGTCGATTACGTCGCAAGACTGGATCAAGGGATACTATCATTCCTCTGTCAGAGAGTGTAAGTTTTATCATGATTTTTGAATTGTCTCCAAAAATTAGTTTTTACCAATATTTAACTCAAATTGAGCACAAGTTTTGAATTATTTTTATAAAAATCATTCCAGAAATAGTTGGTAATGATTGGTTAATAACCTTTTATGACTTCTCGATCATAATTAGAACAAACTTGAACAAGCTGAATGATACAGATAATTTTATTTGAAAGAATATTTATAGATTATGGAAGATGGAGGAGATGGAGATTTGTCTAAAAGTTATCAAATAAGAGAAAATCGAAAACCAGTGGAACGCCTTGGAGTTGTAAGTATCGATTTTTATTATTACTTTTATGTATCTGGTTCAAACTCATTATAAGTTACTTAATGACTGATAAGGTCCGGTTCTTTTGAAGATAACGGATCCGGATTCAATTTTTTCGGATGAGAAAGAAGAGAATACATCCACTGCGGATAGTGATTTTTCGTATCATCCCACTCCACAGCGAATTACCCGTAAACGCCAATCCAGGTCTGTTTTTCTTATAACGCAGTAAATTTATGTCGTTAAGTTGACATTAAGTTTTTCTTCTAGATATAAAAGTTTAACTTTAAATGAATGATTGATTTGTTTCTAGAGCTTGAAATAGTTGAAACTCGTTTCATATATTTATGACATTCTCAGTTAATGAATTGTAAGGTGGAGTTAGTATAAGGTTGGAACTGTCAAGGTGAATATAGCCCGGAATCTCATAGTTTCAAGTATCAACCAACATAAGTGTCATATTGTGCTAATAATCCTGGAGAACTGTTATGCAGCTAAACTCTGTATTAATTGCTAAATCAAAAATTTCAGTGCAGCTAGTGTACCTGGGCGTCGTGATACTTTTGTTTTAAATGAAGCTCCGCTGAAAAAGACTGATATGGATCGGGAAAAAAAACCGAAAGACGAACTTACTGAATTTAAAGAACCGAAAGACGAACATACTGAGTTCATTGCAGGCTGCAGCAAGGTCACTTTTGGAATTTCGGAAGTTCATATTTTTGTACAATTTTTTTTGGCCAGATTTTGAGATTACTATTAACGACATTTTCGAATTTGCTTATCTTCGTGAAAAAAAGAAAGTATTTCTTCTTCAGGAATCCGACTTCAATCTGGACGCAACCTTTACAGTTGAACAATGCTCAGGATTGGATCACCGCTCAATTATAACGCGTGACCTTTTTAAGAAACTTTGAATTTTAAATTGTAGTTTTTTTTAATTGATTGTATTTCTAAATTCATTGACTATTACATATCAAATTGATTGTTGCATATCAAGTTACTCTTTCATAATTTTAATGAATAAAGCAAAAAATAAATAAATCTGCAAGTTTTATAATTGAATCGTTATTTTGTATAAAATATCGAGTTATCTTATTTTCTTCAATCTATGTGACATTTTTTCGAGTCATATTTAATGATTTAGTGTCATTTGAGGGATCTCCCTAAACTTATTTATTAATCTGATTATCATAATGTCAGTTTTTTATTATCATTATCTGTGGAAGTGCTAATGTATATATGAATAACTTGCGAACAGTTTAGCTAACACGAAGTTTACTGTTATTTGCTGATTTAGTAATATGATGCAATTAGTCGTCTAAATTAAGTCAGGATTTTGATATGAAATTGTGTGCTTTTTTCCTTAGGCTCGAAGAATAGACATTTTTTCAATCTTATAATTTCTGTTGTGCATTGAAAGTTTTTCATATCTGAATTCATTGTGTTCAAAAACCTTTTTTTCTCTTTTAATTGATATTTGTCAGTGTTCAGAAATTGTAAAGTAATAATATTTGCTCTAAATGTACTTTCATATTGATC
The DNA here is from genome assembly GCA_029876185.1 of Mansonella ozzardi. NCBI lineage: Eukaryota > Metazoa > Nematoda > Chromadorea > Rhabditida > Onchocercidae > Mansonella > Mansonella ozzardi. Next base: position 35,662 of record JARVGP010000190.1, read on the forward strand.
ATCTCAAAATGATTATTCTAAGTCCCTGTTAACAAATAAATTATCATTATTAAGGACTAATTAATAATGATAGTTACACAAAAGCATCACTGGAAATATGTCCGTTTCCATTTGTTTATCTCTAATCGGGCATTATATTTTATCACTAATACATTGGGCATTGGACTTCGTCACTAATAAATCAAATGTTGTAGACTTTATCAGCGACTCAAGAAGATTTTACCGAAAATATGTCCCAGTTTAAGCCAGCCATTAAACTGTTACTGATAAATCAGATATTAGATTTCACCACTAATACGTTAACCACTGAATTTTATTAGAATGCGACATTAAATTTTTATGAAATGTCGCAAATTAGTCCTTAATAATAATAGTTGATTAAAATGATGTTATGTTATGGAACTTTGATTTAAATATGAACGCAATTAGTAAAAACGTATATTACTGCGAATATCATGATCATTTTTACTTCCTTAAAGTAATATTTTCTGATAAATACTTGTAACAATTAAATTTTATGTAGAATTATCATTTGAAATACTTGAACAGTATTGACTATAGGCAGAAAGAAATCAATTTATTTCTTAGATTCGATCCAGGTAAATCAGGTAGATCGATATTTTTCTGCAATTTTCCAGTTTTGTAATTTTAGGATCACAAATATTTCTTTTCCTTGCCACATCATAAACTTTGTCAGCTATTTCATATCATTTATTTGAATTCATTAATTCTCAAATCTAGCAAATAAACATCCCAGCGATATTTTCTGTTAAACGGGTATATCATTGTGATTCATTTCGTAAAAGCTTTCACGAAATTTCAGAAGGAATGCGACTTGGAATACAACTTTGGATGTGTAGTGTGTCTTTGCCATTTTGATATGTAGTGAAACTGCTTTTGATAGAGGATATTGTAAAATATAAAAAATAAGACATAAGCATGTAATTAAAAAAGAACTCGTGATGGCTGGTAATGTGTCCACAACTTTTCCGTTTAATTTATCCTCAAGAAAAACGATGTTGAAATGTCGACATGATCGGTCATCTAGTTTCTTCTATCCGTTACATTTCTTCCGGAGACAGGCAATTATGTGCATAAATTTTTTTTTTGTAGTTTTGAATAATTAAATGCCCGATTATCCGTCATGGGTACCGGATGAAATCGCGATTGGATATATCGAGCATGGTATTCAAGCTCTACTATCCTGGCAATTGGATGTTTTGAATAAACGATCTTTACGAGCTCCACAGTATGGAAACTTCATATTTTCCGCTCCAACAAGTTCCGGTAAAACGGTTGTTGCTGAATTGATTGCTGTAAATACTGTCCAGCAATTACGCTGTAAAGCAATTTTCGTCTTTCCATATATATCTGTTGCCAAAGAAAAATTCCTTACTTTACAGGTTTAATTTTAGGCTATATTTCCTTTCAAATCTTGAAGATTTTATTGTAAGAATACCTTATTCTAAGAATTTTTGTTTAAAAAAAAGCATTTTCCCAAATTATGGTCAGTTTTTCTATTAGCAATGTTATTATTAAGTTTAATTGGTATTTTTATAACTTCATTGCTTAATTTAAATTTTTTAATTATTGAAAAAATTTTTTTTCAGAATTTGCAAAATTTTCATTAATTTTTTCTTCATTTATTTAGAAAATATGGCGAAGAGTTGACCTTTGTGTTAGCGCATTCATTGGTTCACATTCATCTTCATTTCAAGCTTGGGATGCATCAATATGTACAATTGAGAAGGCTAATTCACTCATAAATCGTATGATTGATGACAAAACTATATTTGATATAGGTTAGATTTCTTGGTTTTTTTCTTATTAAAATCAAAAAATTTGACATTGTCTGAAAAGTCATATTTCATGCATGTATTTTATTAATGAAATTATTTCATCAAAATATTCATCGATACGTACGTGTATTTTATCTAGTCTATGTCATTCAGTTAACGAAAAATAAAGATTAAAAAATAGTTCAACCGTATAGAATAGTTATACTTGAATAGATAAATAATTTTTCTATTCCATTGTTATTTTTATTCACTGTCATAATGAATTTTCCATTTATTTAGTAAATTTAACTTTTATCAGGTGTATTGGTGATCGATGAATTTCATATGTTATTTGATGGAAATCGTGGTACATTGGTGGAGCAAATTGTTGGGAAAGCATTGTATATTTCTCGATTTTTAAAGTATAAATGTTTAAATGTACACTAATAGAGCTTTTATGTACAATAATTTATTCATTAAATTTGCATAATTTCAATGGTATTTAGCTAAGTTAAGATTCGTTTTAAATTCATTAAAAACCTGCAATTTTATGATGGTCATTTAAAATTTTATGGAAATTTCCAGTTTTATTTGAAATTGTCATTTTTCCAGTAAGCTGTTTATTTTGTTTTTGATTTTTTTTAGCCATCGAATTCAAATTATTGGCTTAAGCGCTACATTACCAAATTTGGACGAATTAGCTGATTGGCTAAATGCTGAAAACTATGAAACACAATTTCGCCCGATAGAATTGCGTGAAATGATAATGTGTGATAATCAGCTACGAGATGTAAATACATTGCAATCTATTCGGACAGTGCCACGCGAATTGATTATTCCAAATGATATCGAACATGCAATCATTCAGTATGGTTTTCGAATCTTCTTTCAAAGTTTCAAATTTTTCAAGACTTTTTGTCATAAGTTGGAATATATATTAATTGGTAGTTTTGGCAGAAATATAATAAAGTTTTCAAATTATACCATAATTTGATCTAGTTTGGTCTGAAGACTTTCATATTGGTTCATTAATTTGCACTGTTTTTATTCTAGACTAGTACAATAAAATTTGTAGTTAGTAACTTTTGAATCTGCTGATATCTTCGAATGTCTGAAATTTTTATAATATGTGAAATCAAATCAAAAAAGTATTCAGTTCTCAAATGCATATGTTTAAAAATTTTCATAATGAGTGACTCTTGATTCCAAAATAGTCACAGGTGTTTTTGGAATTATTTGTTCATGAACATATAAGAATAAATTAACTCAATATCAGTTTAGCTTATGTATGGAATCTGTTGCAAAGGGCGAATCGGTGCTGATATTTTGTAGTTCGAAAACGGAAACAGAAAAGCTTGCCTTAGCTATATCGCATCATTTCGATGAATATTTTAAATTGGGCAAGAACCAAAATCTTATTTCATCTTTGAATATACAGTCATTGAAAGCAGTTAAGCAGGCATTTTATCATGAAGTACAATATATAGATGATGTTTTACAAAAAACGATACCGTACGGAATTGCATTTCATCATGCAGGTTAGTACAGACATTTATTTTATTTAATTTCAGGCTTAATTGCCTTAGTTGTCGGAACTAGCAGTACAATCTAATTATATCTTATTTTCATCTGTATCATATTTCGAATTTTAATCAACATCAAAATGAAAAATTATTTCGCAAAAATTTATTGGAATTGAACCTAATTTTCTAAAAATAAATTTTGCGAAATTAATAGTTGATAATAATCAGATGTTTTGGATCTATTAATGTGGCCTTTAAAATGTAGTTTTTCCTTTTTAAATTTTTTTTTGCTTCTTCTACATATAATTTATTTTCATTTTTATTCCTAACTAATTATTTCTACTACTCTTTGAAATAGAAATAATTTTTTTTAAATTTTGAAATATTTGTATAGTTTGAAAATTTTCCAAACTTTTTTAGCTTCGAAAAGTTTTCCATTAAATAAAAAAAGGAAAATAAATGGTTTTTATTGTATATTTTTACACACATGTACAAATAAGTATATTATGTGCACATGTGTCCGCTTACCAATTATCGATAATGTCATCTTGCAACAATTGAGGACACGGTCTTTTTGTGAAGCGCTGATTAAGTGCCATTCATTGGATGAAGAATGACACATTGTGACTATTATTAGCGCATTAACACTTTGATATTTATTATGGATTGATTTGTTTACATAATCATCTATTTATTTACTTACTCATTTGATTTCATTCTAAAATGTTATCTCATTAGTTATTCTGAAATCATTTCTCGAATCAACACTCTTTTATGTCTTCCTATCATTTGATATAACTATCTCTTCCCAATCTTCCAATTCACTTTCTCTTTTATAACTTCTCCCCAAAATTTTTATCTTTCCCCATTTCCATTTATATTGCCGATATCTTCCATTCATTTATTCAAAACAAAATTATCTATGCTTTTCAAAAATTATATTTTTAGATAAGTGACAAATTTACGACACATTCATTTCTTTTCTTTAGCTGTCAAAATTTGTAAAATGTTAAAATTTTTGAAAAAACAATTTACGGCAATTGGCAAATAATTGATGATAATCTGCTTTTGATTCACAAAATTAGCAGGTTGGCAGCACAATTAAAAGGGGAAATTGTAATTAAAGGACTGAATTAAATGATAAATTTATTAGCAACAAGAAATCACACCATCAATTTGTACAACTGCTATTAAATATTGCTAACAATTTGGAAAAAAAGAAGTTAATGAATAATTTTATAAAATGAACTGAAAAAGAACTGACATCAAAGAAATAGTGAAATAATTTAGGTTTAACCGTGGAAGAACGTGAAAGTATCGAGAATGCCTTTCATGAAAAATTATTACACATAGTGTGTGCTACATCAACTCTCAGTTCCGGAATAAATTTACCAGCTCATCGAGTAATTATTAAAGCGCAAATGTGTGGACCGGTAGCACTTAATGGTTTGACATATATGCAAATGATTGGTCGAGCTGGACGATTAGGACAAACTGAGAAAGGTTATCAGTTTTGTTAATTATTGTTAACATTGAAAAATAAATAATTTATGCTTTCACAAATACTGAAAAATAGAATTTGAGAAGTCTGGAAAAAATACTATCACAAATCCTGTATAAAGTTCGTTGATGGAATTTCTGACAATAATTCATATTGATCATCAAACTTGACTGTAATGATAAAATATGAACTGTATTACATTCTTTAAAAGTATTATATTTTTTAAATCATGCTAGGAAGTTGCAGGAAATACCAGAAACATTTAGGAAAAGGAAAAAAATAAAACTATAAAAATGATAGAAACAATTTGAGCTTTATTGCAAGACAAAATCTGTGTCGATAAAATTTGACGAAATCTTTATTTCAAAACCTTTATTCAACAAAACCTTTGTTGAATCTGTTAAATTAAAATGATCCTTTGCAAGTTAATGACAATTATTTGTTTTACTAATTATATCATTACATTTTCTTTTTTCTAAATTAGATAAAAAAAATAAATGAATGGATGAAAATTTATTTCTTGTTCAATTGATGAAAATTTACTACAATTTACATATTCTGGATCTAAATTGACTTTCCAACATTTGTGTCATTCATTGTTGACGCTTGAAAAAGTGGTCCGTAATGAACTGATTTAAATGGAGAAAAAGACTAAGAATACAGTTAATAGTTGTCAACATAATTCACAATGTCAAATTGTTCGTTGTTTATTTCGCACTATTCCTATCTATAAACAAATTATTGATTTTCTTATTTGCCTAAGGTTACTTTTAATAGGTGTTAATTGGTGAAAAATTTCGCTTTATTCATCAATAATTCATGATTGATTACTACAAATTAATATAGCAAAAATTTGTTGTCAGCGATGATCATTTCTGATTGATCTCACTGACCATTTCTGCAAACATTCCAAACACAACTCGAAGAAAATAGTCATCTGCACATTCAGCAATTATTTCACATTAAGATGATAAGGCGATCATCATTAAATATTTTTGAAACTAATTAGAAAGATGGAAATTGAAATTAATATTTGCGATTTTAAACTGATTGTTGTTTTTAATTGGTTATATTTTAACAGGCATTGTGATAAATTCATTCCAATATGAAACAGAAATCACATTACCTTTGTATTATTCGAATAGTTAAATTGTGAATATCACTTGTATATTAGAATCAGTTAATGTAAGAGAATTAAGATTTATTTTAAGATGCATTGAACAACAAAGTGCGAAATTTCTGAAAGTGTTATTGTAAGCTTTAGATTTAGGAAAAAAGTGATGATTGATGAGCCAATTTGAGAATTATTCTCAAATAAAATTTCTCGATAATTTAGTATTGTGGATTGAAATTTGAAAAAAAAATTTCATTAATTTTGTACCTTTGGCGAATTATTGTTTTTAGGTTGTTTACGTCATATCTTTAAAATATTTAATTAAAATGATAAAAACAAAAATTTACGATCTTTCATTAAACAATTAATATATTTATTAATACAGTAAACATTTATCAAATCATCGAAAATGTATTTTCTTTCTATTGCTTCCTTGATTAATTAATCGTTCACATAGTAATGATTGTTTAGTTAACAAAATCATGAATTGAATATCTAAATTTTGTTTAGTAACGATAAAAAAATAATGTAATGGACATTTTTTAAAAAAACTGAATTAGTTTACGACCTTATATTCCGAAGTTGACCTTGTCAAATGTCTTTCTGATATCAGATAATTGCGAGTAATATTGTTCATATACTAAGAAGGTAAAAGGTCATTTGCTTTAGAGAAGCGTGTGAAAAAAAAGGATTAGATAGTAGCTACAAGTGTTTGTTGCTGCTGAAGCAATTATAGTAACATGATATCCATTGATCCCACATTGTCAACAATTCATTTTGCTTGCTTGAAGAATGTAAGAGGGAGATGAGAGAGGGCATGTCAAGAAGATTAATTTATCTTCTAAAGTGGATTTGTTACATTTCGTTCCCTTTATTTCCTTTTCCTTACTCTTTTTCTCCGTACGGGATTGAATTTTTTTCAATCTATTAAACTTCTAATCCTAGTTCTATGTTCAGTGATTAGGCATAATATTCGAAGATACGAACTCTTTTAGTAATCTTATCAATTAAAAAGAAAAAGGTAATGGATGATTTAAAATTGACTTATTTGGATAGATAAATGAATAAATCAAGTTAAACCTAAGAATGATTTCTTTAAGAAATGAATTAAATTTTATAAATTATGTTTTTTCCCTCTCTTCCTTAGGATATTTATAAATTTCGTTCTTCAGAATTCTTTGATGAATTTTCCATTCACATAACAGATTTTATCCTTTTATGGAGTTTATTTAGTTAGACAAAATTTATTATTCAACATTAAAATCATGATAACTAATTAAATTAGCTATTGGTAAATGTCCCTAAAATGCTATTTTTTTATAAGTTTACATTTTTTATGATTAAATCAGTAATTTGGTAGTATAAAATCAATTAGATTTCAAACGTAGATATCGAGCATTTTAAAATTCACGAACTTTTTTTTTGGATGTAGCAAAGATTATAACAATTAATATCTTAACATCTTTTTTTGTACTATTATGTTTAGCATTTTCTTTTACTTGTGCAGTGTAAAATCAAAATTTAACTTAAGATCTAAATTCTTAAAAAAAGATCGAAGTTTTAATCAAAATTGCTTAAATGAGAAAAGGTAAGCTGTTTGGGAATAGTTTACATCCTCATGGATGACTTTTTGAATTCGTTGAATTGCGGAGCAATAGAGCGGAGAAATAAAACAAGTGAAATTGATGCAAAATCAAATCTATTAGTGAAATTTCGCGAAGTTAATAATTATTGCACAACAATCATTTGATATCATTAGGAAACATTTACAAATATGAACGATATTCCTAAGTAATGATAGTTTCCACTGAAAATAAAATTTGTAAGATTTCAAATTTTACTACCAACATTTTATAGATATTGTCTTGTTTTTCAAATTATTTGAAATACAATTCAGTCCATTCAAATTTTTTTTTTATTTTACAAAAAGTTAGTAAATAGAATAAATGAATTTTGTGCTCAAATTTTTCTATGAATTGCTAAACTAATAAAAACTTCGTATATCAAACATATAAAAATGATAAAATGATTTTATTGGTAATGTTCAATTTAATATTACTCACTTATGCAATTACTTTTGCCCTTTTTATTATTGCTACCCTTTTAATTGCAATTATCTTTTTTATTAACCATTAATTTTGTTTTTTTCATTATAACAAACTTATTTTATCCAGTAGTATTGGTATTATTGTTTAGATATTTTAAGCTGTCATATTGATGATAGGTAGATAATTTAGTATTTTGGTGATCATGATTAATATTAGGATTGACATTATTACTGCTACTATTATTATTATTGTTGTGATTATTTTTTGAACTATCAAGTGAGCATGCATCCACCGATCTGTCATCATCACTTGATTCCTTATCCATTTCATCATTTTCCAAATGTGCTGCTGCTTCAAGACTTTTCTTATGCATTCCTGACGATATAGTGATGATTAGATTAGATTTAATTTAATCACCAATTAACACATAATTAAATTGTTCAATGAAAAACATAAGCAGGTATAATTTGGTTAAATTTTATTCTATTATTTCAGTTTTTTAATTTTCTTTTCTCTCTGTTTTCTAAAATTACAATTTTTCATGTCTATATTCAAGATTATAAAAATGATATGATTTTAATAAATGAAAAAGTTTGGATTTTTACAATGGTAAAAAATTTTTGAGAAAGAAGGAGGAAAAAAAATTTTTCAATAAATAAACTTAATAACATTTATGATAAAATCAAAAAAAAATTTATGATAAAATCATAAATGTTATTAAGGTAACAGAATAAAATATGGTAAAAGGACAAAGCATATGGCAGCAATTGCGTCAGTTTCGTTTTCATCTAATTGCGGTTAATATGGATTGCATTAATTATGATGTAATAATTATGGAATAAGATGGATAATCATAACAAAATGATATATATTTCTATTATTGTATTTAATTTCAAATATGTGTGAAATTTTCGAGAATTAAAAACAGTATAGAAATGTTGATTTGATTAATGTCAAAATTACTTATTCGGTTTCAGATAGGTTTCAGATATGTTTTTATAATTTTCTGTCCTTACTTTTTTTCCTCCTGAGGATAAATAAACAAACCTAAAAGCCATGGAGCAGCAGATTCATTAGGATTTTCGGATGATCGTGTAATTGTTTCCGGTAATGGTAATGAATGTCGAACCATTGCACCGTACAATCCATACTCGGCCATTATTGTACTTTTACCCCATGTTTTTTCGGTTTTCCGCCATTTGGCTCGACGATTTTGAAACCAAACCTAATTTTTATTTTTACTTTAATTTTTTTTTTTGAGGGAAGGGAAAGAAGTGGGAAAAAAACAAATAGAAAACAAAAATTTCATGTTAAAATTTTTGTGTAAAATTTAAACGACTAATGTATGAAAGGTACATGCATGCACACTGACAGCCAGGATGAATAATTAGTTGTATTGTATAATATTTATTAAGTAGTTGGTTAATTAGTTACCTGTATCCGATCTGCAGCAATTTCAGTTTTCATAGATAATAATTCACGAGCGTACATATCAGGATAATGGGCTTCCTGAAAAAATTACGATATCTGATGAACTTTTTGTTTTTCAAAAAATGTGACTTAAAATTATTCAAATAGATTTAGGAATGGAACATACAGTGCCTTACATAGCGAAGAAGTAATAATTTTATTTAATTTTGTTAAAATGAATTAAAAGGCAAACTAATTAAACACACTAATTAGGTGTATGAGGGATAATGAAATTACTTCTCTTAAACTAAGAAAAGTCTTTTTGTCTAACTTTTTTGGTACAACGAAATTTCACGTTGCAATGCTTTGTTCAATCGGAACTTTTGATCACTGTTAAATCGTATTGTTTCAAATAGAAAAATGATAAATTAAGAGTTATTAAAAATAGTAGTTTTGATCTCACTTTTTTGTTTCCTTTTCTTTAAATATCTTAAATCATTCTAATGTAATAAATTAGCAGTCAGTTAGGTTTAATCAAATTTTATTACACAAATCATCATTTAATCATTATCATGACACAGATATAGATACTTATCAGCGTTGTTTACCAGAACTTAGGTTGAAAAGTTAGAAATTAGACTTTATGACAGGAAATTTTTATTAAAGTTTTAAATTATCACTGAGAGAATAATGATGAAATTTAGTTTTAGCCATACTTGAAAAGCTTTCTCTAATTCATCTACTTGGAATTGCGTAAAAATTGTTCGATGGCGACGTTTTTTTCTTTTTGCAATGGTTTTTTGATTGCTTGATGATGGAGCATTTGTTGTAGCACTTGTTGTTCCAAACATTGAATTGGATCGAATGCCGGTATAATCCATTCCGGACATTCCTGTCTTGTTAGCAACGGTAATAGAGCAAATAATAATTAGTATTGAAAGTTAGTGTGATTTGATTTATTTATATATTATTATTTTTGTATTGCCTTGGTTTCAAAATAATGACACTAAAATCATTATTTGTATTATAGCTATTCTTTTTCTAACTTCTCTTTTCAAAATCCATTATTTAAAGATTTCAGATACGAAGTTTAACTGCAAAAGAATTAAATAAATGATTACAGCAAATAAATAGGAAGTAAATATAAACAGTAAATAGGTAATATCGTAGAGTGGAAAAGTAAATTAATAGGATAAGTAAGCGTGACAAAATTAATCACCCTGATAATTAATTGATTCATATTGGACTCGATCAAATGGACTTTGTGGCATTTCCATAGCAAGTAATTGTGCATTATGAGGAAAGAACGATGTTGTTTGATTGGTACAGTATTGGGGTGTTGTAGTAAGATAGGTTGTAGCGGTGCCTTGTTGCATATCACGAGCTGCTGCTAATCCTAACAAACTATGAATCCCGAACGACATTCCCATCCGTTGAGTTGCAGTAGCAGTGGTAGCAATCGCATTATCGGTTCCATTTGTAGCTAATTGATATGCCATGGCACCTATATCGACTATTGAATTTCCTCCAATGTTACGATAACCACCATTGCTACCGTTATCACCACCACTAGCACTATCAGTACCAGCAAACATTGCAACCTATATTGTTTGCATAATTTTCTTTTCTTACTTGACTATTAATGATACTACTATGTATATAGATAAGTGAACAAATAAGCAAAGTTTAGGACAAACTTACACTTCTTAAAGAATAGGTAGGAACTAAAATGCCTAATGGTGGTGTAAAGTGTTATCGTTGCGCTTATCGTCCTATAATTACCGTATGATTAAAACGGTATTTGAAAGGGCGTGGCAGAAGCAACCAACCCGAATCATCTTAGTGCTCTTTTATAGCCAATCAAATCGGGTACACCTCTTTCGTTCGTTTTACATAGGGCCATGTAAATATGAATAATATATTACGTAATATTTGGATGATAAGATAATAAAAGAAAAAGGATTGACTGAAAGAAATAAGAGAGAGAGAGATGTGATAAAAAAGGAAATAAAAGTTTAAAACACACAATGAATCCATTTATGGTAGTCAAAAGTGACTTTTAATTCTGGATGAATTAATTAAATTGATTGAGCACTTCAGGAAATGAAGCAATAATTGAAATAATATTAGTGTAATTAATTAATCATTGATATAAGTAAAAATACGAAGATGTGCTAATAACGATATGAGCAATAATGATAAGATATAGTAGCTGAGAAACAATAAGAATGTGACAGTAACAACAGCAACAATAGCAGTAACTCTAATAATAACCATAAAACGATAACGGTAACAATAAGTGATATTAGTAATAGCAATAACTTCAGCAATAGTAATAATACAATAGCAATAACAATAAGAATATGGTAAGAACAAAACAGCAGCTCAATAATAGTTATAATACAATAATAATAAGAGTAAGTGGTATCCATAACAGCAATAACTTCTACAATAGTATAATATAACAGCAATAGTAATCCGAATGTAGCAGCAACAATAATAAGTTCAGTAATTATTTTGCTGCAGCAACAATAACAATAACAATGTTTTGTTCTAAAGAACACATATCACGAAGTGCATGTAATATTATAATTTAAGTTAGTCGAAGTTAATTGCAAAAACAAGAAACATAAACACATAAGTCTTACATAGCAGACAAATTTTTGCAAACAAATAAGTATTGGATGCAAGTTAAGAATGAAAATAATTGAATTGGCTCTTTTAGATTTTATTTTATTTCCCTATGCTATTGCTGCTTTTAGTAGCCTTTTTAAGGCTATTAGTTAAATTTAGTGGGCAATGATTCATCGATTACAATATTATTAATGTTTTATGATCCAAATGTTTTTGTTTGCTTACTTTTTTTTTTTGCTTTATAGATTTCAATTTTTTTAACTTCGAAATTCTATTTTTCTATTTGGAACTTTTTTTTATTAATCACTTCATTTTTTATGCTTTTTTCCTTTTCCTAAAAAAATGATAGTTTCAAATTTATTTCGTAGAAATTTTATAAAAATATTTCATATTGTCTAATTTGAATTTAGTTTTTGTCAATTTTATTTTACTTTTGCTTTATGAACTTTTGCTTTAAATTTTTTTTGCAAATGACAATAATTAGTTTGGAAATGACAAAATTAATTACAAGCATTATAAAGCTTGCTTTGAGATAATTGATATTAGATGGATTAAATTATTGTATATCATTGGCCGAAATGGCTGATGATAAAGCTAATAAAAAAAATGCATCAAAGTAGTATTCCAGGAGGATAGTTTTTTTTTTTTTTTTATTTATTGGATATTTAATTTATTGTATGTAAATTGAAAATTTTCCTTATTCCTCTCATTACTTTCTTTCTGTTTTTCCACTAAATGATCAATTTATTTAGCAAAAATTTTATTAAAATCTGTAGTATTTAAGGACATATAGATTTGGTCTTTGTGAATAAAATGAATTTTATTGGTTGCTAATTTGATAAATTAATAATATTTTATTATGCTTGCCTATGTAAGATTTTTGAAGATTTGAATAACTCATAATGTATGAATTGTCCAAAATTATTACTTAAAATAACTATTGTTCTTTTCTTTCTTTGTTATTAAATGATTGAAATCTGATCCATGTATATATGAAATGTTCAACTGCAGGTGAAAGTATCGTTGTATGTAGTACGAGTCAGTTGGATTTAGTACAACGAGTTATTCAACAAAAAGCAATTTTTGCTCGCAGGTGTGAAGTTCGAAGGCAACGAATTAAGTTAATTATTGAGGTTTATTTGAGCTTTCTGCAATTTTTCATTCCTTTTTTTTTCTTTCACCATTTGCTAATATTAGTTTATTAAATATTTCTGTTTTTTTTCTTTCTTCAAACAACTAATGTTTGAGTAGTTTATTAAATTTCATTGTAATCACTATATAATCATCATTTAATATAATGTATAATTTTATTTATTATAATAATTTTTAAAAGTATTAATTCTGAATAACTTGTATAGTTTTCAATATACAGTCATTAGCAATAATAATCATACTAATAACAGCAATAATTATTCCTTTCAGCTAATTATTAATTGCAATTGTAGGCAATATGTAGTGGTCTATGCAAAAATGAAAATGATCTGGAAAATTTGCTATCATCTATGTTTTTTGAACGAAAATTAACAATAAAGGATGAGCTCAATTTTCTCATTGCGAAAAAATTGATTTGCCATCGAAAAAATCTCGGTATTAACTAATTTGTATTAGCTTTCAAGTTAATTAATAAATTTACTTTTTTTATTTTATTTTTCTCAATTCATCAATTAATATGGTAATTTTTTTCATTTTCTAGCCAATTGATAAAATGCTGATGGAAAGTTCATCATGAGAAAGATTTTATTTTTTTTTGCAAAACATTTTGTTATGTTTCTATTAACTTACAGTAATTATATTTTATTTTAATTTATTCACAAGCTAAAATGATACAATTAAAGAATTATGTGGAACTCAATTAGGCCGAGCTGTATTTACATCATCATTATCACCCGTCATTGCATTACAAGTTTATGATGATCTTGAAAAAGCAATGCATTCATTAGCTCTAGATAATGAGCTTCATTTACTTTATTTGGTAATTCTTAAAAATTTTTTTCAAAAGTTTTACTTCTCCCAAAATTCACCAATAATTTCGATATTTCTTTTTCGGGAAAAAAAAATTGCGAAATTGGTCAGTTTTTTGAATCTAAAGTAGACCAGCATTTATATATATGGCAAAATTTCAAGTTTTTCGATAGACATATATATATATCAACATTAAAATGGAATATTATTATAATTTCAGGTAACACCGCTTCATAATGATTCCATTTGGATGAATTATATCGATTGGAATGTTTACTATAATATTTGGTCGAAATTACCAAGCAGATTACAAAGAATTGGTAAAATGATTGGTATTCGTGATAGTTTCATTCTTGGTAAGATTCAAGGTAGACAAGCATCCGAAATAAGTAATATGCAGGTATTTATTTGAAAATCACTCATTATATTTTAGCATTTTCATATAATTTCATTTATACTTGATGTCATTTATTTACATTGCAACAGGATTTCCATATAAAAAAATAAAAATTTGAATCAATTAATCATTTCTTTATTTCAATTAAGTAAGCGCTGTTTTTGTTCTAAGAAGTTTAATTAATTATTTGAACAGAAATTGCTTCAGGTGCATTTACGTTTTCTTTCCGCATTAGCACTTTTTGATCTGATAAGAGAGTGTCCACTTGGTGTTGTTGCTCGACGTTTTCATATCAATCGTGGAACTTTACAAACCTTACAGCAGCAGTCAGCTACATATGCTTGTAATTTTTTTTTTTGGGATTTAAAATTGAATTATTTCTTGTTACATCATTTTTTAACATATTTTTTTAATCATTTTTTTCAAAATTTACATTTAATTTTATAACATATCATATTTAGAAAATTTCCTCATTTACTAAATTACCGTTGTATATGCGGAATAAATACTCTTAATTAATATTAATTGAAATGGTACCCTTAATTAATAACTGATGAAAATGATAATTTTTTAATGATAGTGTTAATACTAATAAATGCCAATAGTAATGAGAATAAATGAGAATAATGAGATAAGTAATTCAATTTTATAAATTGAATCAGATCAGACAAGATTATTAGATTATTCTTTTATACTTCTTAATTAGTTCATTTAATGAATGTAAAAGGAAGGAATTAGCTTCTGCGGCTTTTCTTTGTTATTTTTTGATGGCAAATAAGCACTTAAACCAAGTAATAAGAATGAGTGTATCATCAAAAATGTTGTACAAATGAACACATCCACTCTTTTGCTAATTACCTTTGTTAGCGTTAATAATTGTTGTCTAAATTTTATCGTTCTTCTCCATTTACTTCTTTTTGCATCATTTCCATCATAAATTTTGCTTGAAATTTCTTATTTTACTAACTTTCAACTACCGTAATTCGACCCCAATTTGGTGTGGTTGAAAGCGCAACTTTTCATACTAATTATTATCTCTTTCTCTTTCTTGCCCCACTCTCTTTTCTTCTTTCTTTACCCCTTTTTTCTTCTTCAAATGCCATTTATATTTGAATGTACAATGAAAGAGGAAAATTGGCTAAATTAGAGAATTTCATCTTTCCAACGATTTCTGCGCAAATTTTCAAATAGAAAAAAGACAAAATTACTTTTTATTGGATGTAAGATTGTAATTGTGATAATCATACAGTCCTGATCATTAAGAAAGCAGAAAATTAAATTAATTTTTATTAGCAATTACAATGATAATATTAATAACAATAAGATCATTAAAGAGCATGAGATTAAGAATAAGAGAAATGATAATAACAGCAATGATTATCATGTGAGGAATGAGAAAGATAACAATGAAGGCAATAAGATATTTTGAAAAAGAAGAAAGCATAGGTGTAAAGAGATAAGAAATTTAATACATTGAACACATTTCTTCTTAAACGAATAAAAGAATACTTGGAATGTTACGGGAAGCAATTATAACAATAATTGTGGTGATAGTAAGAGAAAATGATGATGGTAGTGACAATAGGAAGAATTGATGTAGGAGATTGTCCTTAATCAAATTTTTAGTGCTAATTTAAATTGTTAAATAAGATTTAAGATTTCTTAAAATATCCGATGGGACGTATTAATAAATGAAATTATAATATTATCTCTTCTTTCTTTTTTTCTTATTTTTATTTGTTATTTCTTTCATTTATCATCGATTCTTTCTGCTTTTCATTTCACTTATTTATATAAATTCAAATAAATCCCATAATCTAGAACTAAATGAATTTTCAGAGAAATCATTCCAAAAAATTTTATATTCCAAAATTAATTTAATTTTTAAAGGCATCAAATTTTATAAGTTTTGATTTTACTACAATAGCTTGATACTATAGTCGCTTAGATTTTTATTTTATTTTTTACTTCCAAAATTAAAATTTCTGTAGATATGGTTGTGACATTTTGTGAGAAACTTGGTTGGACATATTTACGAAGTGTATTGGATGGTTTTTCCGAACGATTAACATTTGGTGTACGTAAAGATTTAACGGAATTGGTTCAAATTGAGGGAATTGACGGTAAAAGAGCTCGAGCATTTCACAATGCTAACATTACAACAATACCTACGTTAGCAATCACTGCAACTGACGATATTATGAAAATTTTACGATCTGTTGTTCCATATGCCAGGTAAGTGTGTTTGAATTAAGATATACTTCGTTATTTTAATGAATTGCCAATAACAATAAAATATTATAAGTATTGTAAAAAGAGAATACTTGGTATATAAAATTTTTGCCATTGAAAAATAAAAATAAATTAAGATACTACTAATGAGTATTATTAACATCCTACGAAATCTTACATACTGTTAATGTGTTAGTACTGATAAACTAAATAAGACTTAATTAAAATAAAATGGATTAATAAAACGATTACGAAATGTCCAGCATGTATAGGTGGATGGAATCGAATGAATCGATGGAATAGCAAAAAATTTTGACCTAAATAATGTATTATGTGATTGATAAAAATTCTGAGAAAAAAGAATTACTTAAATGCATGAATTGTTCAACGAAATCAACAGAATATCGAAAAAATTCCTTATGCTGTTTAATTTTTCCATTTCGATTATGAAAAAAATTAAATTTAATTGAAAGAATATATTTTTAATCTTTTTAATCTCTATAATCAGTTTATATAATTTTGCATTTATTAAATACTTTAAATAAATCAATATAGAGCTAAATATTTTAATCCATATATTAAATTTACATTTGATGTATTAAATAATATTAAGTAAGTATTATTTTAGCATAATCTGATCAGATAAATCAATGGAATGACAACTGATAAATATGCTTAATTGATCAGTGATATAACAAGATTGAATTATATGTATTAATCCATATTTTAAACTTGCATTCCGTATATTAAGTAATCATAAGCAAATATCATTTTGGTATGATTTAATTGGATCAGTATGTCAATGAAATAATTAGTAGATATGCTTCATTTTTCTTTTTTTCCATTTCTTTCTCTCCGTATCTTGCAAAGAAATCATGATAAAACCTGATTGGGTAAGAATAAGGTCATAAAAATGACACAAATGTAAACAAAGAATGAATGATATACAATCAAACTCACTATCACCAGAGGGCTGTAAATAATAAATTGATCTTTATAATCATATACAGATACGAAATATAAACATCCATGGATGTAAATTGAACTTTATATACATATATATATGCATGCATCTATAGAAAGATGCGGACATACGGATAAAATATAGCGAATTGATGAGCTTTTTGTAGCTGTCATTCATTTAATTAGTGGCAATTAGGCAACAGTTTGGTAAGTGTGGTAAAAATGAAGTCAATTTGACATAGGGATAATAGAAGATTGGATTGGAAAATTGCGAATAGCAAAAGAAAGGAAGGATGGGACAAATGAGACAAGAAAGCAGTAACAACAGACGTTTCAAGGCCAAACATATTTCAGACAAATGATTAGGATTTAATAGAAGGAAGGATCGTTTTGTTCAGAAAAGATAGCTTATTGTTGTAACAAAGCTATTACGTCATCGTTGATGATTGTAGAATGGATAAATAGATGCTGTGAAGCTGGTCAAAGGTTGAGGGAAAAAAATTCTCAAGAACTTTGTATAAGAATTTAAAAAGAAATTTGAATAATTTAATGTGAATCGAAGAATATTCATAGCAAAATATAATAATAGCATATTAGAATAAAACAGAAAAGAAAGATGAAATTGAATGGAAATGAATAAATGTTGTTTTGACAAGTAACTAATGAATAATGTTATTAATAGTTAATAAATAATAATGATAATGTTACCTCAACAATTAATGAATGGATGAAATTGAATGGAAATAAATTAATGTTCGAATATTATTTGAACAATTAATGCTAGTCTGAAAAATATCATTTCGAAATATATTAGAAATGAATATAAAGTGTATAGTAAAGAAAAATTTTCAATTAAAAAATGTGTGGACCATTTGAAAGCATTTAATATTATCAATAATTTCTTTGAAATAAAATACCAAAATAAAAATTACCCAATATTTAAAGGTAAGAGGTATTATTGATCGATTGATTGTTAATTTTTTTCATAGTAAAAATTTTTAGAATAAAAATTTGATGCAATGTTTAATTATTGCCAATTTTTAATTAATCACAGGCGAGATAACAATGAAGGACTGAATCGTTGGCTTGCTGGAGAAGGTTTAATGACGGATATTAAAGCAGCTCAAATATTAACTGAACGTGCTCGTCTACACCTTTCTTCATCTCTTAGGTTATTTTTCATACTTTAGCATAAATGTTGCTTTTATATTGAATTAACCGGAATCTAGATATATGAATTTCTGGAATACTTGATACCGATAACATCTACAATTATACTATCACAGTCGAACTTCACTGAAGAGTTGAGACTTCAACATTTATCTCAGTTCATCTTTTGCTTTGGTTTAACTTTCATTCGAATACATAAATGATATTTCGTCTAGTTTTACTAATTTATGTCATTTTGTTAAATTTAAAAAGTCATGAAAAAGAAGGATCAAATGAAATCGGTTTTGGATTTAATTAGTATAGTGTTTGATGAATTGATTGAATAATATATTTTTAAAAATAATATTTGCATTGACCTGATTTAGAAAGCGAGCTAAGTAATCAATGAGAAAATCACTCTAACCAAAGTAATGGATTATTACTAATTTCGAAAAATTATGAATTTACACTTATTAAAATGATCGATAATAAACTATTAAGATATGATTTTGCTCTTGGTATAAAATGAAGAGTTTACTCATGAAAATGATCTTAAAGTATGTCGACATGTGTTATGATTTATGAGAAAGAAGGATCAAGTGGAATCGGTTTTGGATTTAATTATTATAGGATTTGATGAGCTGATTGAATAAATATATTTTTGATTCAATATATTGAATTGATAATACATTGACCTTTGACTAATTAAAGCTAGTGCTTGATATAATTTATTAACTCTTTTAATTATTCTGTTTATTAAAATTATTGATCACTTGCAACCGTTGATCGCTTCCACTATTACTATCAGTTGGTGTTCTATGGTTGGAAAATCGGATGATTTAGATATCATCGGAGATATATACCTGAAAATATAGAAATATAAAATAGTGTTTTTTTTCTGTTATTAAATTAACTTACCTTAAAATTCAATAATTCTATTTCAGAGCTATCGGTATATTCTCAGATGAGAAAATTGATTCGCTCTTTTCTACAGTAACAACAATTTGTGAAACCAATCATCATGATAATAGCTTGGATGTCATAAGCAGTAATCGTAATGATAATATTATAGATTCTAACTCTATACTATCAGATGCGGAACTTACTTCGAATGACTTCTTCACGGTTAGTAAAAATCTTTCCAATAGGGTATTAAACAGTTTGAGTAATTTAACTTTTTCTACAAGGTTTTAGTTAAATGATTAAAATAAATCCACGTAAGTTAAATAATCTATTAAAACAAATCAGACAATTTTTTTAATTTCATCAAAAAAATTATTTTTTCATAATTTTCACATTATATATCGTTATATCGCAACATTACTGTTGTAACTCATGACATTTCTGAAACAGAAAAATTAATCTGGTCTTTTAAATTATATGAACAAGTAATACAATGTTTAATCATCTATTGGTCTAATAATAATCGAACTGGCAAATGCACTTGTGAGGCTAGATTAAAGTTCGCTTTTTTTTTGTTGATAATTTTAAAAATCATTTTGCAGCATGAAAATTTTGCGATCAAAAATAATTGTAAAAATTTGGAAGAACAAAGTAGAGCTGAAAGCATACAAAATTTAATTCAAAAATCAGAAGTAATTGAGAAACGGCCACCAAAAATGACATTATCGAAAAGTGATAATTTTATGGAAGTGAAAGAAGCTATTTCGAATGATTATTTAGCAACCAACAGAGAGAATCTGGGTGTTTTGGACAGTGTAAATGCGGTTAATCTTGAACAACTATGTACGAATTTTGCCAATACTTCAATGTCGGATGAAACATTGTTACGTTTTGGTTGTAGTTATCAGTGTTCTGATAAAATTGAACAAATTAATCAAACACTGGATGCTTTTACTGCTCTGGCTAACAATGAGAAATTGGATAAAATTAAATACGAGAAGCAGCAAGAGGAACTTACTGATGTGAAGCTATTTGAATCATTGGATATTTTAAAATCGATCAAAAATGAAACCGAAATGACTGCAACAACAATAACTATGGCAGCAGCCACAGCAATATCAACAGATAATCTTGATAATGTGGGGAAGGATGAGGAAAAGTATTTGATAAATTCCAGACTGATCAAATCATCCTTAATGCCAATTAGTGAATTGTCAACAGTTGAATATATTCAGTCACAACAATCAATATTTGAAAGTATTGAAGAAGGAAGAGAAATTGTGAATTCGGATGAAAGCATTGCAAATCGTTCAATTCTTAATCGTAGCAATGACTTATTTGATCGCACATTTTCTTCATCGATTAGTTCACAATCATTTGATCATACATCACGGAATTCATCAAATTGTATGAAACGTATTGCGCGAAGATCATCAATTAATCAGTCATTAATATCACCAAATCTCCAAAGTCCACAGCATAAAATATTGAAACCTGGATCACCCTGCGTATTATCAGTGGGAAAAGAAATTAAATTTAATGAAAGCATTAAAAACTATATTGAGCATTTCGACAGTAATCAAATAAGATCAAGAACTACTACAGAATTTCAAATTATAGATGTTTGCGGGTATATTTATTTTGTTAGAAAAGTAAAATTCATTTTTCTTTAAATTAAAGTTAAATAATTAGATGTGAAATTATAGGAAAGAAAAAACTGCAAAAAAGGAAAAAACGAATTACTTCATAAAAGTATTTTCAGATCTCGTTTGGTGTGGGAGCAATTTATGATGCGGCAAAAGTATTGGTATCAAATTGGTTTAGGTATTGCTACTTTATCAAGCAGTGATATAATTGGGATAGCTTTATGTCCTTTAAATGATGAATGTGTTTATATTGATTTAAGGCAAAGTAAGTTAATTTTTAAATTTATCTTTTGATAAAATTAAACCTTTAATTAAACTTTTAGTTTAAAATTTTGAGTGTAAACTTTTTTGTTTTTATTATAATTTCAAATGATGACATTAATATAAATATAATGTTTGTTGGTTTTTCTGCTACCAAAATTGTATTAATAATTAATTATTGAAAATTCATGGTTGTTATAGTTAGAACGGACGTTTCTTTTTCTTTTCAGAGCAGGTTTCTGAAATTCAAATCCTCGAACGCTTAGAAGTATTAAATAATATATTAAAATCAGAGCAACAACAAAAATACATCTATGATTTACTATCATTTTCACGTTTATTACGTGATCTTTGCGGTGTTAATTATTCAGCATTGCTAATTAATCGTTGTTTTTGCGTGCAAACACTTTCATATTTGGCTCATTATCGTACACTGGATGATAGTTCTGCACTTTCTTTTCAGGTTTGTTGTTTTGTTAAAAATCATTTCTCATACGCTTTTTTGAATTTACTTTTTTGTTTCAATCATTTATTGATAGTAATAGGCAGTATGTATGATTAAATGATTTTATTCTTTCCCAGACTCAACTTTATCTAATATGATGAAATGGAAAATGTTTAAAAATTTTGGCGAGCTTTGATTTTATTCTTTCCCAGACTTTCATTTATTCTTGGATATGTATTATTTTGTTCCAGGATTTACTTTCACGACTTACTTCTCCTGAACGTGCTGTAATCTTCAAAAATGCAACACCACGATTACGCGCAGCAATTAGCGCATTTATTTGCTTGCATATGTATGATGATTTGTTATCTGCTGCCATTCGATTATCTTCCAGTAAATCGGTACAACTGGAAATACAATCAGTTGTTTTGTTCAGTGAAATAGAAACTTTCGGTATAGCATTTGATGCGAATGAAGCTAAAATTTTAATTTCTAAGGTTTCAAATATTCTTCATTTCGTTTATTTTTAAATTTCTCAAAATCTTTTTTTTTGGGATCAGAATAAAGAAAAAACAAAAATATTTGCAAGAAATGATTATCGAAGTTTTTGTTAAATCATACTGATAATTTTAGCTTAAACAAAAATTAACAGAAATTGAAGCAAAAGCATACGGTATTGCTGGAATTCCTTTTAATTTTGCTTCAGCAGCGGAAATTTCTCAGGTATCGCATTGTTCATTCACTCTCTGCACAATTTTTATAGAATACCAATGAAAATTTCGAATTTAATTTATCATTTTTAGAAAATACAACGTTCATCCGTTTTAGAATTTTTCTTTCCAATTAAAATTTCTAAATTTTTATTATTAAATTTAAGTTTGAAATAATTGCGAAACAATAGCGGCCAGCAAAAGTATCCATCATAAATATATCAAAAATGTAAGGAAGGAAAATTGTGATAATTTCAGATACTTTTTGTACGCTTACAAATTCCACCACTGAATATTTCTACAGGTCGGCATTATTCAACTAGCAAAATTGTTCTACAGCAATTAGCACCAAAGTATCCCATTGTAAGCTTAATTTTGGAATGGAGACGAATAAATACTGCTTTAACAGTGAGTAATTCTCAATACCCAAAAGAAAAAACCATCAAATACGATAACATTTTGATAATATTGTTAAGTCTTACACATACAGCTTGATAACTATCAGTACTTTTGTTTTTTTTCGAAAAATTTAATAACATTCATATTTCCGAACATAAATTTTATCGAGCTTTTTAAAATTTTACAAAAATTATCTTTTTTTGCAGACATCTTTACCAATACTTGTAAAATCATGCAGTTCGGATGGGCGAATTCATACTAATTTTACACCATATACCTGCACTGGTCGTGTTTTAACAGTGCATCCAAATGTGCAAAATGTGCAGAAAGATGCAATTCTCGATGGTTTTTCCATTCGATCACTATTCATCGCCTCAAAAGGTTTGCAAAAAACGTATCCTTAATCATTTCAAAATATTTGAATTCAATATCTCTGTAAAAATTGTTAGATTATTCTTTTCCATTATTAAATTAAAATTTTTTTTTAAATTTTGAAGTGGAATTTCTACTTGAGAAATAAATTTTTGTCCTGTTTTTTTCTTTTTTCAAAATATTCAAAAAAAAAATATATTTTTCAAATTATTATGATCCGTTCAAGGTAGAATTTTGTTATCAGCTGATTATCGACAACTAGAAATGCGAGTGTTAGCACATCTGTCAGCTGATCCTCAACTCATATCACTGTTTTTGTCTGAAGAAGATTTTTTTGAAATTATTGCAAATAATTGGAATAAAAACAATGGAATGTTACATATTAAAGTAGATCGGAAAAAAGTTAAACAGGTTAATTAATCATTTATTGAAAGCTTTTTTAAATAAAAAAAAGAATATTAGCAATTAAAATTTTTGAAAAATCAGGATATTTTAGCGTTTAATTCTTTTTTAGCTTTGTTACGGCATTATTTATGGTATGGGTGCTATATCATTGAGTAAAGAATTAGGTATACAAAAACAGCATGCGCAACAAATGATCAATTCTTTTTTCCAGCAATTTCCAAGTAAACTTTTATAAATTATTCGCTCGAACCAAAATACTAGTTTGATTAATTAAATGTTTTTAATTAATAGAAAGCGCATTTAAAGATATTATTAGTTATAAATGAATTTGAAATTAGTTAAAATTTAAGCAAAACGATGACAGCGATTTAAATTTTTCTAATTAACTATCTTTTCCATTTTTTTTGGTTGCTAATTGTTTGCTTTTTTTGTTCTTACCAGTTTCTCTTAATTTATTTTCTTACTTTATGTCTTCTATATTAGAATTATAGCAAAGACAATAGTTACAATTAGGCAGATGATAATGATGTAAATTTTCTGTAAATATTTTTTTTTTTATAGAAGTACGGACATGGATGGATGAAATATTAGCAATGTGTAGGATTAACGGATATGTGAGTACGTTGTTAGGTCGCCGACGATTTTTATCCCAAATAACGGGTTTCTTACAAGCAGAATTAGCTCAAGCTGAACGACAAGCTATCAATACTTGTATTCAGGTATTCATTATAATAATCTAATTTTCTATGCATGTTAATACATCCGGCTTATTTAGTTTTACGGTTTAATATATCACGATTTATCCAAGTTTTTAAAAATAACTTGTAGATACAGCGTTATTTGTAATTTTGAATCATGAAACAAATTCATTGTATTTATTGCTATTGAATTAAATGATGCGAAATGTGCGAATTTTATGGCGTATAAGCTGGTAGAAATTTCTGAGATGAAATTTCACATCTTCTTGATGTACTTAATAATATTCGAATACTTGTCAGTGTAATTCAGTTCTTGATAGCAATTCTTCAAATTACTCTTTCTTGAGATCTTGAGTTATTAAGAAAAAGTTTGTCGATAAATGTTAGAGATAAATAGAATAAAATAAATTGTTTTTTTAAATGACTTTTATATTTTCGTAATAGATAGAGTTAGGAAAATGTTATTGTATTAAATTTAAACAATAATTTAGAAAATTTTTTAACATTAAGATAGCAGTTATTTAAATTAACAATAACTGATAATTATGCTAAGTATAAAATTTAACATTTTCAAATACCGATCATGTTTAAAAATCTTCTTTTTAAATAATGTGAGTAATTGTGTTATAATTTATTTCTTCATATTATCACTGAGAGAACTCTGTCACTTTGTTTTTCAGCAGTAATGATTGCTCTTTTTTTAAAGTTTTTTTTTTTTTAATTTGAAAAAAAAAAAAAAACAAGGATGTTGCAGGGTTCGGCAACTGAACTATTCAAGATTGCGTTGTTAAATTTGCAAAAGAATTTATTACGTTAGTTTTTTCTTACTCTTTCTTATTTTCCATTTTTGAAATTCTTTTGAAAAAAAGAGATATGTTTGTTGCAAGTCAATGGAAAATCAAAAAATGTAACTTAATTATAGTGATAATGATATATATATATTAATTTATCAATAATAATACTAAAAATATCGAACCCGTTTGATACAACAAATTTTTTTTCCGGGAAATTCCTAAATGGCAAGCAGATTTTATATGCATAGATACTTTCTGCAGATACTAATTCATCAATCGTTATGCAAATGCACGATGAAATATTGGTAGAAACGGATGAAAATTCGGTAGTTTCAGTTGTTGAAATTATCAAACATTCCATGATATCAGTTTTCCCAGAGTTACGAGTTCCATTAGCAGTTAAAATTTCATCAGGAAAAAGTTGGGGAGAACTTCGGGAATATGCTGAAATTTGAAATTTTAAGTATTGACCATCAATTAACAGACATTCCAGAAAATTTTCGTTTCAGTTAAAAGAATATCCAGTTTTTCTATCTGTTCTTTTTTTTCTTTTTTTGTTGTTATCGAAGTCAACTTTTAAGTTTTAGTTATTCATATCGCATTTTACGAATTGTTATCTATACGAAAATTTTATTTCATACGAAAAATCAAGCAATTTCCGTTATTTTGATTATCCCGGATACATTACAGCTGCTTTTTTGGGGGAACAGATAAATCTCCCGGCAATGGATTAATATGTCATTCGGGATAAAGACTTAATTGCAGTCCTTTCCATTAAAAATTCTAATTTATTTGATCAACTTTTTTTCATCGATTCGTCAATGAAATTATATTATATTTATTCAATTGTCTAAGAGAGTTTGTGTCAAGATAATTTGTGCTTAAGTTAGTATTTTATAATTATTGTAACTTATCCGATTTTTAGTGATATATAGCTTATACTTAGTCATGTTTAATTTATCATTAGAATACTTACCCAACTGTCAAATATTTATATTTAACCAATTGCCATTGTAAATTAATTTATACTTAACGATTATCATCATAGTCTGTGCTTATCCTATTTTCAATGAATATATAATTTATACTTAATTCAATATCGCTGAATTTAGTTTATTTTTTTCTGAAATTTGAAAATTTTTGAATTTATTGCTGAATGAATTTAATTTTTCTGAATTTACTTAACCGATCATCAGCGAATACCACTGATACGATTGTTGGTGATAGTTTGCGCATATTTGAAGCCATTTTTTTCATCCATTAAAATTATTTATTTCTTGCTATAAATGTTCAAAATGAAACGTACGTATTATTTGCGCAAATTATGTGCATATTTATTTATATTACATCTGTAACGTTGAAATTTCCTAAAATCTGCTGTCAATATTTGAAAAATTTAATATTTTTGCAGCTTTCGGAACAAAAACGTCTGCTGAGATAAATTAAATGATATATGATATTCATTGAAATGAAAAAAATAATACTTTGACTGAAAATTATTTTCCGCAAAATAATATGTCCTGGACTGTCGAAAACTAAGACTGCTAAGACTGTCGAAAGCTAAGACTGTCGAAAAGTTTAAAAAATGATACCTTTATTGGATTGGAAGTTTGGTAACAGGTAACTGGTTGGGATGTAGTCGTCCACTCCGATGGTCGTTCGGCGCTGGCTGAATGAAGGAATTGGGTAGAGAAGTGATGAAGCATCAGGATANAGCTAAGACTGTCGAAAAGTTTAAAAAATGATACCTTTATTGGATTGGAAGTTTGGTAACAGGTAACTGGTTGGGATGTAGTCGTCCACTCCGATGGTCGTTCGGCGCTGGCTGAATGAAGGAATTGGGTAGAGAAGTGATGAAGCATCAGGATACGCTGCATTTGGAAACAAAACTGACTCTTATGGTTCACTTCATCCCTTTACAGAAATATTAATATTCATATAATAACAAAGGATTTAAACTTTAGAGTTACACAAATATGTACAATATGGTCTTAGACGATTGCCGGCTACTAAGTAAATAACTGTATTTTCGTGAATACATAAAAGAATTACATATCAGTAAGTTAGAAGTATGTTATACAGGTACTTTGTCTACTACCGCAAGCGTCGCGATTTTGACAATGAGAGATAGAAAAGGAAGAGTCACAATCTATAAAAGGGGTTTCTCCATTACTGTATGATTTGAACTTTAAAAAAAAGTTGAAATATTACCATTCATTACATGCTACACAATTATAATCAATATATTAGAAAAATCATACAAGTCATCCAATTAAAATACTGAATGAAAAATTTGCTTCGGTTTTTGCCGACATTTCCGATGGGATAAATTAATTCCTATACGAAGTGAATTTCTTGATTTAGCACGGTTGAATGCAATTCACCGGATTTGTTGTTTTCCGCATTTCTAGTTTGCGAAGATATAGCGTCATTTACAGACAGGTTCAAACAATGAATTTTCGGAAACAAAATAATAAGCCAGATTATGACAGCATTTCCATATATCATACGATTGACAATTTTGATAGTAAACACTTTGTATGATCGGCTTGTACAAAACATTTCACAGGTTTTACAATATACCGGTTTTTTCCGACAATTTGATCATAAGTATTAGTCAATTGTGCATGCAGCATGAACGGCGAAATGATAATCTTACATTTCATTGATACCACTCAATTGTGTGGAATTGAGAATAAGGGCAATGAAGAGTCGGAAAAAGAAATTAATTTCATCATGAAGGAAAATTTTAATTTCATCATGATAGTTCGATTGTTATCTGCCCGCGAACTTACTCCGTAGAAGTAACACTGAGATTGAACCTTCTGCTTCTTTTATTTGCAAAAAAAGTAAATAGTTTTGAGCAGCTTAAGTAAAATATTATTTTATGCCACTGATAGCATTCAAATCACATTAATAGCCTAGATCTCATTTGCGAATATTGTAAAAAATTTTTATGTCGCAAAAGCGAACTGAGATTTTACCAAAATAATCATTGCAAAGCTTTCGATTAGTTTTGCACATTTACATTCTATTCTAAAATATCTTCATGCATATCATGATTAATAAACAAATGTCTATTAGAAAGTTAATTGCTAGATTAAAGTGTTATAGATCAGTTCACAGCAAAAGTTTAAATAATGCTCTCAAATGTATATCTTATACTGATGTGTTACAAAATTTTAATTGTAGAAAGTACATAGAGCATACAGAACGTTGTCAAATATATATTTTTTATTAATCATTTCTTTGGCGCAATAAAACGATAAATGTTCATTTTTAAAAATATCTATTTTAGGTTTAACAAAGGCCGACCGCGTTCTATGCGTTTTATCGTTCTATTCTAGCGTTCTATCTCGTTCCATAAGCATAAATCGGAATTACATCAGAAGGTAAGCAAAAGATGTGCATAAGAATTAGAAGTCAGCAGCATATTCATTGTTGTGATCAAAATACGATTGATAATTTATAACTTCAAACTGAATTCCCTAATCTGTTTGTAAATGTCGTTACTATCCCTCATTTCATATGAATAACGCTAAGTTATCAACTGATAAGCGAAACATGAAGAATCAAAATTTAATGTTTACATGCAAAAAATCGTAATTGTTTGACAATTACCAACAATTGTAACTCGTAAAAGTTGATGTAATATGCATCAAGAATGAGGAAGAAAGTGCTCGTTTAGCAATTTCTACAAGGAAGTATTCGTGAAATAAACGGTCAAAGAAAACACAACCGGCAGATCGAATCAATTAGCAAAGCATCAAACATTTCGTTTTTCTGAAAAAAAAGAACTTCGATTTTTGTTCAACAATAAACATTACTGAATTACTGAATTTGTAGAAACAAAATTTCACCGACATTCTAAATCTCAATGCTCCGAGTAAATTCTTATCACAAGAAATCTATCACTGCTGAAACAAATTAGTTTAATATAACATTCCACATCATGCCACTTTCACTTTTAATCACATTTGGAAAAGTGGACTTACAGTATAATTTCACGCTTCTGTTTTTAAATTCTCTATGTTCTGGAATACTTACTGCTGGAGCTCTCCTTCAGAGAATGATAAAATTTGTGAATAAAAACAATGTGATGAGGAGGTATCAATTCTAACAAAAAGATTTCGGTATTCATCCACGGCTTTGGATAAGAAAAAAGTTTGTTATCTAGGATTATCTGAGCAAAGTTGACAGCTCAATCTCCATAATGACTCTTCATAATGACGAAAGAGAGCTTTTTAAGCTTCGGCTTTAACTCTTGAAGTATGCATGAAAAAAAATCTCATATAATTAATTTTTTTACTCTAAGCGAACAACATTTTTCTTTTGAAATTTTTTACAATTATGAAACATAATTTTTTTCAGGTTTGATGATATGGTATAAAAAATTTGAATATGCATTTGTCATTGGCTATAGAAAGCAGTTGAATATATGATTGGCTAGGCGCTATGTCCATTTGTTGCTTCTCGTTGTTTCGGTTATTAGCTTTGATATATGATAATGTTATCAGACGTTATGCATCTAAGGTTGTTATTTATTTTCGAATAATTTTTTCCGGTTGCTTTTGGAAATTTTACTTCACCAGATCTCACATATCTAATTCAAGCTGTGAAGATCGTGGTTATGTATTTTGCTTTTGCAACGAGTTTATCGGCCGCTTTTAACTTTATTATAATTTTAGCTATATTTCCTGTCATTACAGCTGGTTTGATAAAAGAATGAGAAAACTTTTTGATTTATTTTAAGCCTGAAGTGATCAATGAAATTAAATTTAATATTTATATATAAATTTAAATGGAAAAAATTTTAAATGTTGTTTCGACAGGGTTGAGTATTTGTGCAGCTTCAGATGCTTTAACTTTTGCGCCGGAAGGTTTCAATAAGTTTTTCAATCAATGCCGTCGCTGAATGTCTTTCTTCTACACTCGCAAATATTATTGATCTGTTGCAGGATTACAAAAATGTTATTAGTGTTGATGAATCAATTTTCATTTAGTAAAGAATTTGTATTTTTTGAGCGAAAATTCCAATTTAAAAAAAGTTGGTCATCTTTGAAATTTTAAAGTTTTTAAAAATTTTATAATTTATTCATTAAACCTATACACTTCAGCATTTTTCACTGTTGAAAGCATACCGGGAACTGATTGGTACTTCAGATCATCATGGAGATAATTTCGTCTAATATAATTTATCTCACTGTTTAGTCATTTTAATTTAATTTTAACTGATTTGGGAATATTTCTCGTCTTACTTTAATCTTTCTTTGTATCTGTCTCTTTCTCTTCCAGAAATTATCCATGTTTTAAAAGGATTATTTATTCATGTTCCATACTTATTATCTCATATGACAGAAGCATTTATTGATTTTTCCACGGAATTTGGAATTTTATTGAAAATACGATTTGTGATAAAGAATCATACCAAAGAAAATTTTAACATTACATTTAAGGCTCTCTTTTACTCATCAATCAATTAAACTAGCAAATTCATAATCCATTTTTTTCCGCAAAACCAATTAAGTGATTCAGAAAGTTTTTAGGACAATTATTCCTTGATTCAATAGGATTTTTACTGTTGTACTGAAATGTATGTTTGAGTAAATTGTCAAAGTCACTTATATGACAAAGTTTATCTCGTACTTTTGGAATTGTTTGTTACAAGTGTGTCTTAATGCGATGAGCATCCAAATGCTCTGCAATACAACCTTCTATAGTTTCGAGCTTCTTAGCACTCCAATTCCTCACACATTGTTTCAGACATTTTGGCCAAGGAAATGGCCATTCGATTTCATTTTGTAAACGACCGGATGGTACGTTCACTTCCAATTCGTACATTGTCCAAAATAATAACAAGCGACGATAGGCACGTGTTCGAACACGTACGTGATGTGGTAGCAGAACGAATGAATGGTAAATGCTGGAATAAAAAATATTTCTCGCAATAAATGATTATCAAGTTTAACTGCAGAATATTCTGATCTATATGAAAGGAATGCTCATTTATTCTGTCAAATTTAACTGAAATTTGGAAGCTTTAAAAATTGAAAACCCAGGGAAACAAACTTTTAACCTGAAAAGAAAGCTGGATAACCAATAAGCGATTAACACATCAACACTGTAATGTGTTCGCGATATCGATAAGCAAATCATTCCTCCAATACACATAAATATTAAACACCATCTAAATAATGAAAATCATTCTTCTGGAAATATATAACACATCAAAAGAAAGAGGAAAAAATTTGAGTGCAAGAATTTAATTTTAATTTAAGTTTAAGATGAACTTCAATCCAACCTCAATGGCCAAATAGAATGTGGTGAATAATGATTGAAATAAAATGTTGTCGTTGAAACAAATATGGTATGTCCGGAGAAGAGAAGATCACCACAAATCAATTTACCATCATCATTGATTTGTAGTCCCAACTAAAACATTTCTCTTTTTTTCTTTCAAGATTTCAATCGAAAGGATTCGAAAATTACTGAAAATATATACTAGGCTT
This sequence comes from Mansonella ozzardi, assembly GCA_029876185.1. NCBI lineage: Eukaryota > Metazoa > Nematoda > Chromadorea > Rhabditida > Onchocercidae > Mansonella > Mansonella ozzardi. Next base: position 67,515 of record JARVGP010000190.1, read on the forward strand.
AAAAAAAAATAAAAATCTCATTTTTAAAGTATTTTCACTCAAAAAATAGCTAAAATATTTCGTTTCTAAAATCAATGATATCCATTCATCAAAATTTTATGTTGCTTTTTTCTAAATTTAACAAATGATTTGAAATTCTGAATTGAAAAAAATTCTGTCTTTATATCTGTGAAATATTATATCATCTTTTTTTTTTAAAACGATTAAAAAAAAAGGATTTCAATAATTCAAAATGATCATCCATTGGTATATCTAATGCCTTCTATCATCGACAGAATAATTTGAAATTTTAAATGTTTGAAATTCAGGCGAAGAAAGATTTTTATGACATCTCAGTTGACCAGTGATTTTTCTCAAACATAAGAAACGTCCGATGGATTAATTAATTAATTAAGTTCACTTATTAAAATGAACATGTCATAAATTTAAATAAAAATGATCAAAAAATCTTATCAATCCACTTCGTTTCTTTTTCCCCTTTGCAAGAAAAGTTACAAAGAAGGGAAGGAGGAAGGAGAGAGAGAGGGAAATAATTTTAAGTTCAGAGAAACAGCTTCAACATTATTTCGTGTAAAATTTGAAATAAATACTAAGTAAAGAAAAATGATCCTACCTATAAATTATTTCAATATTAAAGACGGATTAATTAATATTAAATATTACGCATTTAATTCAAGTTACTCAATGTGAGCAAATCTGAGAGTTCAGAGTTAACTCTTTAAAAGGAAACCTTGTAAAAATGTCGTGTGAATAGCTTCAGAACACTTGATATTGTTGCTTGATGATTTGGTTTTACACATTTACTACAAAATTCAAAATTTCCAATAATGGTAAGAGTCTGTAGATGAAACTTTTTGAGTGAAAAAGTTTGAAGATGACGAAGAATGTCATCAAATATCTCAAGTTTTTAAGAAAAAAGTGACAAACAAAGATTCATTTTGCAATTCAACAGCAAATTAAACCATTCATTTAATGCAGAATGGTGAAGTTCGCAGTAGTGTAAGATTTTTGTTGATAGATTTGGTGACATTAATGTTAAGATATTCGGTAATTTTACAAATGTATAAAATTAGAAATTAACACTATAAAGGGATTAGTGAAATTTTTGAAATTAAGGAATCAAAAAAGCTTAAAGAATATGTTTTGGCAAATTATGCCTTTGTTAATTTCTAAAATTATAGCAATGTGGACAATTGTTTAACAAATGTTCAAGATAGTAAGAATAAAATGAGAACGCTTTGAAATTACAGTTTGGAAAATTACCGGTAATTATTCTGGTAACTTGTGGGAATATGCGTAACAGTCAAGCAAACGGCTTTAAATGTATACAATACAGCTATAGTAAACAATAATCGATGGATGACAATGAAACGATTTCGATGAAATATAATAATATATATTCCAGAGCAATAATGCCTGCAGTAATGGTAAGCATGTATCTGACAGCTAAAGCTCACTCCTGCTCCGGCACCATTGCAAATACCAAATCCGGCAATGCATTTCTGGAATGATTATTGGACTGTGCTAATTTAGCATCCATGCTTTGCTGTAGTAATTAATTAATTATTCGGATGAATCAATTAATTATTGTCAACATTGACGTTATCAATATTTAATAAAATTTTGTAAAGTTTTAAAAATTTTACTCGAATTAACCAAATTAATTAAATCCAAACCTACTGATAACATCATGTGCTAAACAAGTTACAAATTGATTTAAAAATACTGATACAAGAAATGCGAGGAAGCAAATGAATGTTTTCAAATATTCCGGTCGGTAAATTATCGGATCTTTTATTCTTGTCTCATTTTCCTCTTCAAAATTTCCTAAAAATATTTCTCTTTTTTTTCAACTTTTTAACATCTTTATTTCCATCAATCGATGATATATCATTACTAAATATCATATATTACATGAATTAAATTTTAATACATTTTAAGAAAACACATTTTAATTTTTTCTTTTCAAATCAATTATAAACGAACACGAACAAAAATGTTTGCTTTTATCAGATGAGAATTACACTGACTCAAATTATTCATCAAAATCTAAAATTGAATTCAAATATAAAGAATTAAATTTTGCAAAAAGAAAAAAACTGATTACTTCCGAAATCACTGCTGTCATCATCAATGAGAGATAAATTCCCAACAAAATTTGTATTTGTTCCACTCTCTCTTTGCATTTTACTTATTTCATTCAAATTCCAACATGCAATTTCCAGCAACTGAAATTTTATCATTTGGACAAATAAATATCAACTTTCAAAATATTTGTTTAAGTTTTACTGGAAGAAAAAGTAAACTAAACAACGATTAATTAATCTATTTTTTAGCAGAAAAAAAACGAAAATTAGAAGTTTGAGGAAACTTCTAGAGAATTCTTTCAAATTGCAAAAATTTAATTTCAGTTATTTCATAAAAATAATAAATGAATTACTTTCTCTTTCAATTTCCTTACAATCGCAGTCTGAAATTTAAAAAGAAAAAGAACAATGCTAACTTATTAGAGTCAGCGATTTTCTTTCAACCACAACGAAATTAAACAATGACCATGGGCAATTCACTTAAAATTTATATTGCAAAAAGAAAATATTCATTGCAATGATTTGCATAAATGAAAAAATTACTTAGGAATGAAAAATACTGAAAGAATCTTCGTATTTTTTCGTAATAGCTTCTATCATTGAAACCATTTGCTTAATAAAGTCATTCATATCTCCACTGCCAAAGTGTTTTACCCTATTTTATTGTTTTTTATGTGTTTACAGCCATGCATGATTGCAGTGCAAATCAACATTAAATTTAAATTTGCTGGCAAAAATTACAGTGAATTATAAAGGTTATTCATTGTTTACGAAATTAATTAACAAAGTATGAAATAGTTAGAATGATAAGAAATGAGATATTATCAGTTATTAGGTTATAAAACTAATTTCAAACTTTATAATTATCAAGATGAACGCATTCATATGCATTGTCTGCAGCAGTCATGTTATGATACAGTACTACAATCAGATGTTACAATATTTTCATGCTTACTAATGTTGCTTTATTCTTTCATACTTTATCATATCAAAGTGATAGTGTCAAATATGGTATGCCATACCGTAGGCTCGTTATTTTACAACATTTTGTAATTATTGTATAGTACAATATACAAGTGTAATGTAGATCGCAATACATTCGCTTCGATTGCAAATTTCAGTTATCATTCAGAAATTCGCACTTTCTTTTCCTTAATTTTTACACTTTACTTTTCCAAGCATCTTTTTTCGGTAAATACTGGACTATAGAATATACAACATAGACTGTAGAGCTATAGAACATAAATTGTAGACTGTATACTGCAAATAGACTGTAGAACATAATAATATTGCAATTATATAACTTAAACATCAGTCTTCTGGAGCATTTCTATTTGATCCAAGAATAAATGTGTATAAAGCAAATCTTCTCGCCAATATGTGTGAGTGAGAAAAAGGCGATGTTGTGCAAGATAATTCATGATTATCCTGATTTATTCGACGATCGCTAATCTTCATCTCATTTAATTCCGATCATTTTCACTTTAATCTGTTAAAATGAAATTTTGTCTTAAATTTTGTTCCTTATATTATCTTATATTGTCTGTGTTCACAATCGAAAATTTCCATTTGCATCTAGTTTAATTCGATATCCACTCATTTTCTGTTAGCTGTATTATTGATGCCATATAAAAGTGAAAATAGATATATATTTTTTTGTTTTCTTAGCTTAGGCCAATTTTTTTGCACCGTCTTTAGCTAAAGCTATATTTTATTTTGTATATTTTATCATTAAAGTAAATCGTTCCATCATTTTATATTTTTATATGAATTTTGAAATATCAGTTGAAATTTTATTTTCTATATTTTATCACTAAAGTAATTCGTTCTATCATTTTGTTTTTGCTGAACATCTCTCTGAAGATTGTCGACGAAGGTTCTACAAAAATTGGTATGCAT
>JARVGP010000191.1:0-73135 GCA_029876185.1 Mansonella ozzardi
TTTTTTTTTTTTTTTTTTTTTTTTTTTTTTTTTTTTTTTTTTTTTTTTTTTACCTAGAATATAGTTGGCTGCACAATTTTCATTTGAAAACTATTTTAGATATAATTTTTAAAAAAAAACTAATTTAGATTGATGGACAGGAAGAAGCAAGTTTGGAATATGAAGGTAGCATGAAAATTATGGCTTTCAATATGAAGGAAGACCTGGAAGAAGGCCATTTTGACGCTGATGGGAATTTCATCTTTGATAAAGTAAGATAGCTTTGATAAAAAAAAAAAAATTTCATTTTTGATAAAAAGTGAAATATAAAGTGAGATTTTTTTACAGTTGTTGTTGGAATGAAAGCACATCTCGAATTAAAGCAAGAAAGACTTATTTTTATGTTCCGCTAATTTTTTTTGGAAATCTCCAAGTCTTTATTTTTAGAAAAAAGCCGAAGTAAAAGATGCTTGGTTGGATAATATCGATTGGACAAATGTAAAAGCAGATGCAGGAGATCAGTGGCATCAAAAAAATGTGCTTTTATCTATTTTCTGATTCTTGTTTTAAAAAAATACACAAGGCGGAATAATTTTGTCATTCGAAATTCCATTCGAAAAAAGACTTAATACTGGTTTTATCATTGCTTAATGCTATGGTTTGTAAAGATAAGCCTCCTCTCAGATTTTATTATATAGTGTTATCCATCCAAAGAAACAATTTTTTTTTATTCTAAAAGAAGAAACCGTTTTGAAATATGATGTGAGTGGATCAGAACGCTTCTTTTTTTAGGAAGAAGACAGCTCAACGACAAAAATTCTTGGTGATAGCGACCTTAAAAATATATATGAAAAAATTGCTTCGATGTTAAAGTCGAATGAAACAATTGAACGAGCGCTAGCAAGGCTTGGTAAAGAAAAAGGTAAATTCTAATTCAAAACTTCACTAGAAATTTTAAAAAATTTTGGAAGATTTTAGTGCAGATCATTTCGGTATCATCGAAATTTTTCTTTGTCTTTGTTTTGTATTTCTAAATTTGCCTATTAGTTATGAATAAAGTTGTTTAGGTTTAACCGTAGCAGAAGAACGAAGGAAAAGATGGGCAGCAAAAAGAGCTGGTAAGGAATACATCGATGAGAAGAACTCTGCAGTGAAAGAATTGACAGGTTTAACTGATACACTAGTATCAAATGGTGAAATGGAAGCTTATCAGTATACGCTTGAGAAGGTTCAGTTTATGATCCAGGAATTGAAAAGTAAAGCCGTTGATGTCTTGGATATGTTTTCGGACGAAACACCCACTTGCTCTTCCAAAGGTTCTTTTCATCAGTAAAACTTTTTAAACTATTTATTTCATAATGCATTAAATCTGGAGTTGCTAGCTTGCTTCTTTTCAAAATTAAATGTTTATGATGTTAGATTTCTGGATGAATAGCCAAAATTACTGGAAAACGTATTTCACTGAACGATTTTGATTGTTGTCGAAATAAAGAAAAGTTGAAAGTTTTGAATTGCAGGCTTTTAATTTTTTGAAAACTTGATTTGTATTTTGCCACACTGTCAGGATAAATTTAAATATGAGCATAAATTCCTCAATAGAATATAGTGATGAAGTCATGTTTGACATGCAGTCAGGAATTGTCCCATACTTTGAATAGCTGAATACTTGTTATGGCAAAAATTACGAGAAATTCATTGAACATTTGTCACAAATGCTTATTTTACAGGAGAGAGCAAGCAAACGAACGGAGCTGCGAGATCCACCAATAGCACTGTGATATGGGAATATAAATTATCAAATGACGAAAATGCGAAAATTATTGGTCCAGTTTCTAGTGAAGAAATGATCAAATTACAAGAGGAGGGCAAATTTGAAAATGGTGGTTGGGCTCGTAAAAAAGGCATGCAGACTTTTTATACCATTGCAAGACTTGATTTCGAAATTTATATTTGAAAATTTCATGTTTATTGCTTGTTTCATCCTTTATATATTATGATTAATGATAGCTACTTTCTAATCATACATAAAATGAGTCAGAAATTCCAAACAAAATAAGTCTCTTGATCTCTTAAATTATGCGATTTTCGGAAGACTATTATGGTTAAAAGGATGCCCTCAAAAATGCTGGAGCGTTTGTTTGAAATGAAAATATGAAAGTTTCATTTAGTAGCTGAGTACTATGTTTTTGAAGGAAGCATTAAGGAAGTTTAAGAGCAGCGATTAGAAACAGTCGCAGTTTCCAGTTAGGTTCCGACTTTTGTGTGAAGAAATGAGATTTTCTGATAAATATTGCTTAGGACATACAATAATTGTTCGCTCGTCTCTCTTTTTTTTTTACCATAAAACCGTGAATTGTTTTTTGTTATGATAAATATTGCTACATTGTTTGTTGAAAAATTTTGATTAAGAATGAATTTTTTTCGGATTTAGATAATTGATCATATAATGTCGATTGTAGTATGGTATTTCATTGCTGTTTTAATTTTTCCTTGAATTTTCCACTTATTATTTGCTAATTTGTATGTGTCTTATTTTTAAAAAATACTTTGAACTTTGTGCAGTTCTTGAACTTGTATGAGTTATTTTCACTCAGGAATTATTATTTTTTTTTTTATTTTTTATTTTTTTTTGAGTAATCAGGGTTACGAAAAGTGAAATAGGCGAAGTCTAATAAGATCATAGGGTAAGAGATTGGTATTAAGATATATTGAGAGGAGGAAAAAAGTGAACCATGTTTTGGATAATATCAGACTGAATATATCAATAGTCTAAATTGATGATTTAATCTAAATTAAATGATTAATACATGAAAGAAATTCACATTCGTCACTTCGCGATGTACTGCGCTGAGTGTCGCTTGATCGATAACAATTAGTATTATCACATTTTTTGGCCACGTATTGCAAATATTCATTAATGAATAATCATTTATTATAAACAGCAATATTGTGGACGAAAATAGAACTGGAAACAATGAAATTATCATCGGCACAACAGAATTTGGTACGACAAACAGCCAACATTTTTCGGATCTGTGTGCAGTGGGGAAGTGTTCCCTTCATTGTATATTTAGGTAAATTTTCTGAAATTTTAATTTCTGAGAAACTTTAAGCAGTTTAGAAAATGAAGTTTGCATGGTTAATACTGGTATCGGATAACCCAGTGACATGTAAGAACGAAGTTGGAACAAGTTTGTACTTGAAAAACATTTGGATTTTTTTTATCAAGCTTTGCTAATATAAAATTTAAAATGATAATGACATGAAGTTGAGTACCTTTTGTCTTTTAAAAGTGGCAACGACTTTAGTAATCACAAATTTATAGGATTTCGCCATGGAGCCGATCCACAACCCAACGGTGAGATAGTGCCATTGTCACTAACTGGTCTTTTGTATGGATGAACTCTCAACACAAACTAGCTGTTTCACCCATTTCTGATTGGGTAGAAAACTATTTTTGTTCGAGTTTTCATTGTTGAAGCTATAATTTGTTCAGTTTGTTATAAGTCTATCAAATGGGAATTTTCTTTTTTTTTTTAATAAAAAATATTGTTTATACAACAGATTCTTTTAAAATAACAATAAAATAATATGAGGAAAGTGAAACCCAGTATTAAGATTTCGATCACAGTAGAAATCATTGGAACAAGCCTTCTCAGACTTCTCGTCATACGTAAACATATAAGTTATTGTATTGGTATTAATTATATTACAGCATAGCACAAATATTACAGTACCACAGCGTAATATCTATCTGTCTATATAGAAATATTGATACTATATTGCAATGAAGGTACAGAAACTAAAGAATAAAAAGGATTAATGTGGAGATCAGAGCAAGTTTCGGAATGACACAAAATCTGAATAAAAAAATTGCAAATAATATTTTTGCAATTATAAATGTTGAGTGGTAGACGAGAAACTGCGAGCGGATTCACGAATTTTGTTAAAAAATTTTGATGCGTGGCGAAGTAATGAAGAACTGCATTTCCGAATTAATCGTAGGAAGACTATTTAGATTAAGGAAGGCGATATCTGTTACTTTTAATACTATTAAAAAATTAGGAGATGTGATCTGTTACATTTTCACTGATTAGGAACGAGTTTTGGATCCATGCAGTCGAACATTTTGGGGTGTCGGGTTTTTCGATGCGGAAGCGAAGTTTCTAACCGAGGTAGAATGCATTCGCAAGGATTCGAACTGGCTAATTTTCGTATTTGTTGCGGGCCATAAAGATGGTTTCTATAAAAACTGGAGAAGTTTGAAGCGACTTGCTTCTTTCGTATAGTTTCACGTTTCTTTGTAGTACTAGAGCTTATGTTTTTTACAAGTGAAACTGGCGAAAATACTGAACTTTGTGAAAATTTTTGTGAAAAGCATCCTTGTTAATTGAGCTTTCAACTAACGAACATTTTCTGCAAAATAAAATAAGAAGAAAAATAAGAAGCTATTTTGAAACATTTAATTTAAGATATTGGGACTTCTATCTACTCGCTAATCCGTCTGAACCGGCCAATTTCTTCACATAAGAGAGCAAAGGTAGTAAATAAAAAATAGTACAATAGTTCAGAAATCCTTGCGATATACTAGCTGTATAGGGAAGGAAGAAATGTGATGATAATAATTTGATTTTATGATATGATACGCGTTTCAATACATGGACTACTACATTTTTTTTGACCTATAGCAAACATATAATTCAAAGAATGAATTTTAAAATAAGTGAAAAAAGCCTAAAAATAATTAAGCCTAAGAAGTGAAAAAATTGTTTTCACCTGAAAAATGATTGTGAAAATATTTTTCATAAATATTGCTAGATGATGTATAGACAACAACAAGGATCGTGAACGCATTTGAATAATGTTTAGTTCACCAACAATAATTATAACAAAAATGAGGTCGCAATGATGGAATTCGCATATGCTCATTACGCCAGTGGTATCTTTCTGAGTTCAACCAAGCTACACATTGATCTAGGAAAAGATTAATTCTAGGAAAGTCCAATAAACGAAAATAATTTCTGAAAATTTATGCAGAACTTAAATCTTTTTAAAATTATCCAGAGATTGAAAAAGAATTGGGAATTATATCTACTAGTCTAGTATGCCATTGATAGAAGTTCAAGAGGCGCTATAATCATAATTTAGTTTATTTATTTCAGTTCATTAAGCTAGAGTTCTTGATGTTCTATGAATATTCATACAAAAAATGATGATTCGCCCTTGGATCAAAATAAGACTTTAATCGATCTTTTTGAATCATCTCTAGGCAATACTTTGCAAATTTTTTAAACCAATGTATAACAAAGAAATATCAGAAATACATGACAAATTCCTGTTTCAATTTTCGCTGATTAAAAATTTCAATTAATTTATAGTTCATGACTTTTCCGAGTACAAGCAAAAACACAAATAATCGATAACACTCAAAGATAAGTCGAGCTTTATTTTCCAGTGGCCCATTAAGTTAATGGAATATTGATTAAAGATGGAAAATGAAAAAGATATACTAGTAAAGTCGCATTTTATGGTACCAATATAGCATGATATTATTTCAGAACATAACAAATTTCGCCTATACTTTTTAATGAAAAAGATTGCTGGAAATAAAGAACAGAAAGGGGCCATCACTGGAAAAATGTAATGTAACTGCAATTAATTTTAGCATATGATTATTGCTGTTGCTTTTTGATTAAACATCAACCCATAAAGTGAAGTTAATTCATTTCCTTTTCGCAAACAACAGATCTAGCTCATATCGTTAGCTTCTATTCTTCTAAAAATGATCCAAAATGTTCTGTTCCATTCTTTTCCTTTCATTTTCTACCATTTATGGTTAATTTCCATTCTTTTGAACTTCAGGATGAACTTTCTATTCTTTTGAACCTTTACAACTGAGATTACATCAGATCTGTTATTTGAAAGAAATATTAGTAGGTTGCATGTTTCGCCTGAATATTAAAGCACTAATTAACGTTTATTAAACTGTCGTGAATTTTTTGTGAGAAGTCGATTGTTAGCCAGTATTATTCAACGTTTAGACCAGGGATTATTGTTATTCTGTCAATCACGCGATGTCGAGTTGAGTATAGTTGAGTTGAATTGCGCTGAGTTACGTTGAGATTGCCTCCATGTTCTTCAACATTTTTGCAATCTAATTCTATATTCGAAGAATAATACTAAACTGTTATTGTTAAATAATTCACATATTTCTGAAACTTTTCATTTACACGCAAACAACCGTCCGTATCATTTCGATAAGAACAGAAATTTGAAATCTTTTTTCATTTAAATTATTAATAGTAAAGGTCACGATATGACATGGTTCTTCCTACGTGTTACGTGGATTCTTATACCATGCGTTGCAATTACACGCACGCTACGTTACAACTTACCTATTACGTTACACCATCGCAAATCCAATAGCAAACAAGACTGACATGCCTACGTGCATTTTTTAAATTTCACATTTCATAATGCAACTGTGTCTGGGACGAAAATATTTCAGAAATATCTTCCGTTGAGACAGGTGCACGATTGATGGTCTGTCAGAATTCACTATAGGGTGGGCTTAATTTGAAGTTATCGGCCTAAGAATGGTGTTATTTAAGGCCTAATAGGCTTCTTTGACTTGTCCTTAAGGAGTACACAGCAGGTAATTGAACTTTATCTAATTAAGATTTTTTAGCTACCAATAAATAATATATTAGAAAATTCAAGAGCTTTTAAAATTTTAAACTGTCTTTATCTACATTTAGCTTCATCTGCCTACAGTTTAAAAATTCATTTGATTTTAGACCAAAACTGTAATGTTGAATTTAATTTCTGCAAATATTTTTCAATAGCTTTTATACGTTTCTCATTATTGAATTTTGTTGCAAATATTCAAATATTGCCTTATTTGGAACATTTTTAAAGAAACAATTTCGATGCAAGACGCTAATGAAAAATTACGGCTTTTGTTACCTGATGAAATTCTAACCGCATTTACCGAGAAACTAACATTCAAACAATTCACACCAGTTCAGGTATTAATTACAACTTTTGAATCTCGAGTTAAATATTTTATTTGGTAAGTTTCTGTAACCTAAAAATGGATATGTGGTAATCTTGAAATGAAATTTGCAAGTTTTACGATCAAATTATGAAATTCAATTATAAAGTTATTCCTTGACGATTATTTTTTTCTTTATTTTTGACGTCAATATTTCAAATTACTTTCAACATATTTTATTATATGTTATAAAAAGAAACAGTAGATACAGATTGGATAACAAAGTTTTTTGATGTTTGGAAATTTGCTTAAAATTTTGGCGGAGATACACTCTAAAAAACACAAACTGACAGAGGTCGCTCATTAAGAATAAAAAATATCAGCCATCGATAAATTATTTGATAGATTGAGTAAGATGATTTGACAAATCGGCAATCCTAACCTATTAGAATTGCTTAATGTTTTGTTTGGTTACGATCAGGTCAACTGATATGCTTTACTATTAATCATCTAAATGTTTTATTGATTAAAACTCCATATTATTTTAGCATGATCAGCAGAATATTATTGGAATTTATTAATTTTTTCCGAAATTAAAATCTGTGGAAAATTTGAATTCTGTAAGGATTTGTCGTGCAAACATTATCTTGATTTACGGCTTGCGCACTTCTTGACATATTTTCTTTATGTATGGGATTTATTGTGCACATTTCGACCTTACTACAGTTTTTTGCTTTCATGAATCTTTTTTGTTCTTGTCAACTTTTCCTTCAAAACTGTTTGTTTCTAATCGATTTAGGTATTCAGTTTTCGAAACAACAAAAAAAAAGTTTATTTTTTTACTTCAGCTTTTTGGATATTTGTGTTTTTTATTTGAAATAAGCTTCAAATCTGATTTTGATCTTCTGAGCTAAGTGAGGATAGATATGTCCTTCAGTGATTGATGAGTACTTGAGTGCCGAAGGATGCGCGAACATCGTGATTATCGATGGGGTGATTATTATTTATCGGGCGGACGTAAAGGCAAAAAGTCATGGGTTTTGGAATTAATTCATACGGCCAATCAAATGATACCAACCTTCAATGAATTATTTGATGAGGTGAGCTTGTGTTGTGTTAAGTATGTGTGTGTTGTGTTATACTGTGTTGAAAGACTTTCAAATTGAATTTCCTAAAATATTATAAACAGTAATATTGTACAAGCTTCCAAAATTTATTTTCAAATCGGTTATTCCATGCTTCATTGCATTATTTAGCTTTTAATATTGAATAGGATAGTCTCTGATAGTTTTTGAAATTTAGTTTTATATCTAAATCTGTCAATTTTTATAAGTGATACTGCTTTTCTTGATTAAAATCCATAGCATATATACAATTCAGTGTCGTTAGAGCAATTTAATTACATCTTTTTGCAAAATAACATATTAAATTAAACTGATCATCGTTCAGGAGACATTCTATGTGTTTGCATTCATCGTTGTCATATCGTCCTTCTTTATTGCTTTCTTTCTGGCTAAAGTGGTTGGTATACGAATTCGCGAATATCCACTAAATATAAACCGTGAATGGCGTGATGCACGGCCAGCGAATCCTTTTCATTTTCCATGGAATCGAAATAACTATTGATTTCCTTTCGATTCCAAAATCTGGGATCTTTGCATAATTGAAACAAAAGAAGCATGTTGTCTTCGATTTAATCAGCACTAAGATCAGAGTTTACATCATTTATCATTCAAAATAGAACTCTGTCAAACCGACAGAATCAAATAGTAATTGTTTAAGATGTCACAAGTACATATTTCAAATATTGAACTTGCAGTGCTATAAGCTAATTACTTTCTAGATCAGGAGAATTTATGATGTGTTATTTATTATATGATGCTAACCAACTGTGTTGTTTAATCAGAATAATTTTTTTTAATAATCCCATTTTATTTGATGGATTAACTTTGTTCTACATTTCTTTGCTTCGAATCTACGTGTTCTGGTCAAAAATCCTTTGAATGGATGGGTTGATCTGATTTTTTTTTAGAATTGATTATGACAATCTGAATCATCCTTCGACGTGTAAATGTTTCTTTTCTAAGGTAGTGAAGTTGTTGCAACCAATTTTTATTTTAGCAAAGTGCTTGCTGAAATAAAAAAAGCATTTTGATCTTTGTATTTTTCAAAAAATTGATACGAGATTGGATAAAGTAAGATGTGTCAGGACATATCTCCTTGCTTTTCCAAAATTTTCAGAACTTCAGCTGGATTAGTGAAAGTAGATTGTTGTTTTATGTCAGTATTTTTGCATAAAGTGCTAGTCTCATTTGATTTAAAATCAGTTTTTTGATCCGGTAAAGAGTTTATACACGTTTTCTTGTGAAATAGTAGTTTAGAAAAATAAAAACTATGATCCTTTATATTTTTCTGTCTTGATGCTGCAAATCTGTAGAAGCGAAACACTTGTTTGAAATTGGTAAATTAGAAAAATCGAAATTGGTGTAAATCAAGATTGGCATGTGCTTGAATATCCTAAAGAAAGCTAACCATTCAATCTTTTTTCTGGATGTCAACCAAAGGCAATATGTATGCATAACTGATATTTGAATCGTAGTACTGCAGGGTTTCTATCAATTACAGTTTTGATAAAAGATTGAAAAAATTATGGAAGATATATTAAGTAAAAGATAAACAATGGCATTTCTAAGACATCTAATATCAAAGGCGGGTTTGAATTCTTCAAATAAATGAAGTTTTTTATATGTTTCAGCAACTTGCGATAGAGCGTTTATTAAAGTTTCAAGATGTTATTGTACAGGCACCAACTGGTTCCGGAAAAACCCTCGCATATGTTTTACCAGTCTTCACTATTTTATGGAAAACAAAAAAGGTGTGTGATGTTCACTATTTTGATAGCATGAGGGTGAAATATTGCTGATGTTTCGTCTGATGTTAAACATCACTGATAAATCTTCTGATACAGGGAAATTTGTGAAGAGTCACAAATATCTATAATACCATTCTAAAGCCATAAAGTTATTGGCAGTTATTTTTCATATTGAGTCACGTTTTACATGTGATATTGGCATTGCAGATTTGGCCGGAAGATGAAATAGGTGGCGTGATAATTGTTCCAAGTCGTGAATTAGCAAAACAAGTTGGTGAAGTCTGTAACTTATTTGCGGATGCGATTTCCCTCAGCACGCGTGTGCTGGTTGGTGGGAAAAAAAAAAAGTGCGACTCAAAAGCAGTCCAGTGTTTAAGGTTTCTTTCGTTTTCATCTTCCTTTCGTTTGCACTGTTATTTGTAAATATCATTTAGCTATTAATCTTGTATCATTTTAAGCCCGAAATTGTAACCTAAATTTCGTCACTAAAATTTGCAATAGAACTAAATTAGAGTTGCTCATGATGGCATTATTGCTATTTGCGACATGCTTTCAAATATCTAAATAGTTTATACATATTTATTTATTCTATATAAAAATTTTAATTTTTAGCGCTGCAGTAATAGTAGCTACTCCTGGAAAATTGCAATCATTAATATCATCTAATGCAGATTTCAAAAAAGCCTTAAAAGCTCTTGAAATATTGATTATTGATGAAGCGGATCGATATGTAGATTCAAGTTTCAAAGCTAGGTAAGCAAAAAACCCGGTTGTCTTAATGCTAAAACTTGTAATTTTCAGTTGTAACGTAAAGAAATAGCCGTATAATCGCATTTAGTAATTATATGTATATTTTAGCTTAACTGAGATTCTGGAATCGTTACCCAAACAGAGACGGACTGGTTTATTTTCTGCAACGCAAGCCAAAGAGATGGAGGAAATTGTGAAGTTTGGATTAAGGTCATTATTTTAATAATCTTTCCAAATCATTGATTATTGGGTAGTAGTTTAAATTCCTATTACATTCTATAGTTTGATGAGATGGAATCAAAATTTTGAATTTTTATAGAAATCCTACACAAATTACAATTGCAAATTCTGGTGCAGTACTTGATTCTATTAATTCGGTGGAGACGATATCACCAAATACACTGAATAATTTTTATATGGTGTGTTTTTTTCATAATTCAGCTTCAAATTGTGTCTGAAATTAAAAAACTGTTGCTTATAAATGAATTGCTAGCTATAAAATACAAAAAATGAAATTTCATCTTTTCATGCCTGTCACTACGGATGTATTTTATACTGAGATTTTTTCGTTGCTGTGAAGCAATATTTTTAAATAGCCCGAAGTATACTAATAGATATTTGCGCGTTCTCAAACTTACTTGTTTTTATGATATTTTAATGAACCTTTCATTATTTTTTCTGCAATTTTTCAATCCTTTGATTGTTTCTTTTTCCTCAAAATTACTTTTTTTAAATGAAACTTCTGAATGAACTTCAAATTTCTCTTGTGTTTAAATTCAACTTCCATGTTTAGGTTGTGAAAGCTGACCAGAAGTTATATCTCCTGATAGAATTTATCCGAAATCATCCAAAATCAAAAATATTAATCTTTTTCTCAACTTGTCAATGTGTCGAATACATGCAGTTAGTACTGACGAGTCTTATTCAAAAACGACAAATATTTGCTTTGCATGGAAAGAAAAAAAAGAAAGCTGAGCATCAGGCATAGTTTTTTAGACCTTAATATTTTGTTTCATGCGAATTTCTTAAGTTAAATTACAGCGTGTGTGATTCGTGTCTTATAAAGTAAAGTGATTAGTTCACAGAGGATGAAATATTATTTTGTGGACGATATATTCAAAATTTGGAATTTTCAGGATCTCAAATTCATCTACCTAAATCTTAACTAATTTAATTCTAATTACAGTTACAAAATTTCCGAAGGACTGGTAAATCAGTGATGCTATGTACAGATGTGCTTTCTCGAGGTATTGATGTTAATAATATCGATTGGGTCGTGCAGTTTGACGTGCCAAAGCAAACGAGGTTTTTCTTTCATCATGTTTTTTACTTTGATTAAATTCATTCCTCATACAATGCGAAATTAGAATTAATGATCGCTTGAAGGATTTATAGTGATTTTTTGATGTGCTACTTTACGTAATGTGAAATTAAATGGTTGAGTATTAGACATAAATTGAAATCAAAATTCTGACGTCGCAATTTTGAATTGTCGTCTAAAATTTTTGGTCAAAAGAAATACATTTTGAAGAACTGTGTTATAATTGAAGAATTTATTGATGCTTACATCGAAAGAAATACATGAAAATGATTAGCAATATATACTAGGGAAAGGAAGATTTTCCTAGATACTAGAAAAATTTAATATATACAAAGGGAGCACAGAATGCAGGAAAAAACTATATCCTTTTCTTTTTTATTATTTCATTTTTAAATTTCAGGATGGCATATTTCATGTTAGTTGTGGAAAGGCCTAAATATTCTCCTACATTATGTTTATAAAGTTAGCTTAACTTACTAGTTAATTAATTGCAGATTTAGATTGCAGACTTCAAAAATTTTCAGCTGGTTTGTCCATCGCGCTGGTCGAAGTGCAAGGTGTGGTAAGGTGGGGAATAATGTACTGTTCCTCACACCAGAAGAGATAGCTTACATTGAATTTATTGAAAAATATGAGAAAGTTTCACTGATTGAAATGGAGGCAAATCTGAAGGAAGACGATAATGGAGCTGAACAAATAAGACAGCAGATTGTTGCGATGGCTGCAAAAGAACGGTATGTCCACCTTTTTTTTTGTTTCTGGTCGTTTCAAATATTATTCTAAGTTTGGAAAATGAGCGAAAGATCTGGGAAAAATTAAAATCAATGCCGCCCACTCCCTTAAAAAAAAATTAAAAAGCCTTTGCATATTAATATCCCATATCAGTGCCGTGCCAATCACCTTACTTCTGATAAAAATTGTTGGAAATATATTGATGATTCAGCACGGGCAATTAGTTTGGAAACTAGCGTACAAAATGTAAATATATAGCCCTATGGTCATTTTCATAACTTGCAAAGTTTCACTACACAGTTTATATAACTTGTTCAGAGAAATCCTGGAGTGTGGTACTCGAGCATTTATGTCATTCGTCGAATCATACGTGCGCCATGATTGCAACATAGTGTGTTCATTTAAAGGTAATGAAGCTTTTTTTTTGCTTCATTTATCACATCAATTAGCCAAATTGACAAAAAAATTCAGAAAATTGAAATTTAGATCTTAATAAGAAATGAGGAATATTTTTTGAGCACTTAAATTGCAGATTTGGACGTTGTTGGTTACGGTCATGCGTATGGATTGCTACGTCTTCCGCGCATGAAAGAGTTTCATCATATTGATTTAAGTGACTTTAAACGCTCCGACTTAAATACTTCAGAAATACCTTATAAAAATACTGAAAAGGAGAAACGAAGGCAAGAAAAATTACTGCACGTAAAAGCCAATGGTGAATCACTTAAAAAGGTATCAAAGGTAAATTTCATACTAAATGTTTTTATTACTTTCTATTTCCAATTTCACCACTTCACACAATTTCCATATTATCCTTTTAATATAATTAAAGCGAGAGTTCTTCCAAGCTTTTATCTGCATGTTTTCACTCTTAAAATTATAATACGTTTGATAACACAGATATGCTTGCAAAGGATTTATGAACTAATGTTACCTTATGGTTATACTAGCCATTTCTGCCAGCATATCTGTGTCTTTCTTTTTTCTTCCACAGTTTGATGGATGGATAAACATGCTTCCACATCTCTCCATTAAAGTTAGATTCATAAATTTCTTATAGGCTGACAGGACTCGGAAAAAAAAGTTTGATACCAAGCAAGCACCTAAAAATTCTGCGAAGAAGCGACGACATAGCGAAACCAAGGAAGATACGGATGATTTCATGTCAGACTTCGCATTACTGATGAAATTAAAAAAAGGAAGACTAAAAAAGAAAGAGCACGATGAACTAATGGCTGGTAGTACCTGTTAAACATTTTTATATTAAATTTCATGCTCAAAATCCCACTGTGGAAATAAGTAAAATTGTTTCAGCGACTATCATTGATGCAAAATCCCACTGTGGAAATAAGTAAAATTGTTTCAGCGTTTATCATTGATGTTTGGAATACTTTACGTGTTTAATGATAATATTAACTAATGAAGACACAAAGTAAAGCTAAGGGATTTTTAAACAAAGGATAAAATGTAGGATTCTGAGAATATTTAGAATTTCGCTGCTCAGTAATGAATCATGGAATCTGCTAAAGGTAGATTTTGAGATTTAAATTAGTTAATTAAACGATAATACATTTAAAATTTATAATGATATAACCCCCTTATTTGCTGAAATATGTGTAATAATGGTGGTACAAAGACTTCGGGGATTTCTTGCTGGATTGATTATAAGTCTGTTCAGCAGATGCGCTTCATTACCACTAGAGAGTTATTGAAAATTCTATTTTTGCATAAAAACATAAGAAACTTTTACAGTAAAATGTGGAACGAAGAAAAGGACATTTATAAAGCGAAAAAAGTAGCAGTAAAAAAGGAAATCACTTTTAAAAGTTATAAAAACTAAGCATGAAATGAAAAACATCGAAACGAGCAAAATCGAACAGAAAATAGGAAGACAGAATGGAAAAAAACTAGTTTCATATATACATAACAGCCCCATGAAGATAATATCCACATACTTACTTGCAAGTACATAAACTCTAGAAAACGTTGCAAGTGTACAAACTCTAGAAATTCCAAAATTCGCTTATTCGAAGAACTTAGTTTTATTTCGAAATCTCAGAAATCCATATTTATTTAGCGATAATTTCTGCAAATATTTAAATCTCTGGAAGATCAATTATTTGTCATTACAATCAACAGAAAGAAAAATAATTTCGCTAGTTACAGAAAAGAACAAACAATGTTAATAATTTGTGATAGCGATATTCGATGATATGAATTAAAGTAACAAACACTGGAAGGTACTTTTAGACCGGAATGGATTCATCTTATCATTTGGAAAACCCATCAGTAATATATCATCTCTTTGACAATCTTGCGTATACCTGAAACTTCAACGAATTAATAAAAGGAGTGTACAATAACATTGTTTCCCACTCACTATAAAATTTTTCCAAACAAAAGAACTTTACACTTTCACTTTCATGCAGAATTCATTCAAAAAGCGGGCACAACAAATTCAATTAAACAATTCTGGATCAAAATAAATTCATTCGATTCAAGTTAACATATGCTTGAAAATTTATGTAACAAGCTTTTAAACTGATTCCAAATATGAAAATAAAAATTTCCAGAAAACATAGAAATTAAAATCATTGATATCTGTTATTTGAAAAGAAAAATTGCAGAACAGTATTGTGAACATGAAACTATTCCTCATCTTTTGGGGTTTCTATTTTACACGTAAATTTTCAAACATTTTTTCTCAAATATCAACTATAAATGCATAATTCCTTAACTTCTATGTAAAGCATATAAATTCCAAACGTATAATAAATTAAGCAAGATGAAAAGTTTTGAGAAAGTGTAACTTTTACCGAACTAAATCATTGGCAGTCTGAGAGATTGTTGTACGACGTAAGTTACGTTCACGACGTAGCTGTTCCACAGTACTTCGCGCTTGTTGCATAGAATGAGCATCTCTTGAACTCATCTTATTTGTATTTTATTATAATCAATTCTTGAATCCTACAAAAGATTCAATCATTGTTTAGTACTGTATCCATATAAGTTCAATATTAGCTATGTATCGAGTATGGTAATCACAAGTTCTAATTTTTATTTAAGAATAACTCTCTAAAAGTGTAAACGAACATACACAACTTAACAAAAGGTCACCACTCTTACATCTCAATGATGGCAAATGATCATGATTTAATGGATCAATATGTCACATTGTTAAATACGGACGCGCTGCTTTTTTTGTACGAGGGATTAGGTTAACTACGTAAGGTCATTTTTACGTACAGTAAATCAGGAAATAAAATGAATCGTTGTAAAAATCATGTATTTCAGGGAAATAACAAGTATGGAAATTGATTTTCCACGTGAAGATCTGTCTGTAAGTAGAAAACGTCGAATATACTCAGATAGCAATGAAACAGCAGACGTAAAGGTAAAGCTAAATTGATTGTGCGCAAGTCTAATTCATATTTGTATTTTCATTTCGTAAACGTATCTTAATAATTCTAATGATGACAGTAATAAATAATGAAAGTCTTCAATGGCTAAACTGTGTTAATAATTGTACTACAGTAATAGTTGTACTACAGTAATAATTTTGTGCTATAGTAATAGTGATAATAGTAATAGTGATATCGACATTAGTAGCGGTAATGGTGATAACATATTTATTTACGATAAAGAATAGAAGATAATTGCTATGATAATAGTAAAATTATTATTGATAATAAATGATTCCAGTAATATAGCCATAATAATTATAATAACTTTTATAATAAAATATTACTAAGATTATTTGATTTGTTTTAGAAAAACAAATTGTAAAGAATTATTATAATAGTATTCACAGGAATAGATTAACAAAAATTATGTGTCAATATTTTAGGAAGGATCGATTAAAAATCAGCCAAAGTCTGAATATGATGGTGTATGGAATCAGCGTATAACTCCAAATGTTCTCACTGAAGGAATGCTTGGATTGGGTGTTGTTATGAAAGTAAGTTTTTGAATTTACTATTTTCTTATTTCACGTGATTGACAGGAAAATTTATATATTTTCAAGAAAAGAGAGGTTAGAAAACTTTTCGTTAAATTCTTCTTTCAGTGATTCTATTTAGATTAAAGAGGCGGAAGTACTGTTGGAATGCTCGGATGGTGTAATCGTTAAAGCACCTATTCAAAATTTTGGAAACTTGATGTTGGAAACACTTAAAAGTTCATCTCTTACACTAGAAGATGTCTTCAAAGTTGGTCAAATGCTAGCATTTAAAGTCATCAGAAGCAGAGAGATTCATGGTATTTCCATATTTTCTAGTTTTTCTTTTTTAATTTTAATTCTTGAAAAATTTATATAAGCAGATGGTCGCAATATAATACAAAATGAGATGGTATCCTTTACTGACTTTCTAGAGTTAGACAGTATGATTCCTTTACTGGTTGTCAAATAGTAGACTGAAGAACTGTTTTGATAGAGGTGTTTTCGTATTGGTTTATAATTTGCATTGGATTATTATGCTTCTTGCAGATTTAATGGCGTCGATTTTAAGGTTTAAGATCATTCGAATTCGTGACTTATCTTGTCATTAGTTAAATATTCGACCGAAAGAGAAAAAATGGTGCAATTGTTCATGAAAATGAATTGAAATGAACAAAAAATGGAAATGTAAATAATTTTTAAGTGTTTATTTTCTAGAGATTCAAAAGAAAGGAAAAAAAGTATCATATCCTATTGTCAGCTGTGATCCACTGACTGTAAATTTTCATCTTAATCCCGGTGCTCTAATCAATGGTCTTGTGCTTAATGGTATTGTGGAAAGTATAGAAGATAAAGGTATTATTTCAAAAACATTATTTCTCAGTAGAGGTTTAGTTTTTCGTTTTTTTTTTCTTTTTTCTGGAAGTTTAATGAGAAGTAACTATTACAGGTATTATTATTAATCTTGGATTGCAATCTGTTGAAGTAAAAGGATTTCTAGCAGAAAAACATTTACCAGCTACTTTTCAAAAGGAGAACTTGGTAGAAGGGCAACCGCTTTTATTACGAATACAGAATGAGAGTTCATCAAATAAAGTAAGATCTATTTTTTAATTTTTAAATGGTGGTATAATGAAAATATGAACTATTTTTATCCTGTTAATAAGATCACTAGGACATTGATTCATTAATATGTTAGTAAAATCACTGGGACATTAATTTATTAATAAGGTCACTAGGGCATTAATTTAGGCAACAACTCTTTTATTTTAAAAGAACCCTCAAACTTACTTAAATCAACTTTGTCTTTTTTGTAGAAAACACGAGTTATCAGCCTTTCTGGGGTTCCTGAAATGGAATACTTGGATGATGCTACTGTCAAGAAGCTTAAACTTAACGATCTAATGCCAGGAACTTTACTTCTAGTAAATCCCTTGCAGCCAACTGCCAGAGGTGTTTACGTCAACATTGGGAATGGTAAACTATATATCCTTACCCTTATATGACTTTTTAAAAGCTGATTCTATCAGATATCAGAATTGATTTTTCTGAACAATATTTTAGTGTCCAGTTGTAAAGAAAATCTAGAAAAATAAGTGATTTGTAAAAATCACAAGTTAGCGTACGCTGTTAATTGTACACCATCGAAAGCTGATTTGAGCTCTATTTGATGGACATAATTTAGTTTTAATAGGAATGTTTTACTAGCCTTGTAATAGTAAAAGGAATTCTGTTATTAAAACAAGAGATTCTTTTCTTTTGATAATTTCATTCCTAAGTATTTCAGGCATTAAAGGATATATGAGCAGACAACATTTACCACCCCGATATCGTAACGATCCATTCAAGTGTTTGAAATCCTTTAAAGCTATTGTGATGTTTTGTCAACAAAATAGTAATTTATTATCGCTGAACGGACATCCAGATGTTATTGCTGTTAGTAAGTTGCTAAAACGAACTAATTTTGAGGTTTGTTCTTTTCTTTTCTCACTGATAATTGATTTTTGTTAATAATATTGAGTAGAGGAGGAGAGTATTTTTTTCTTATGGAACTATATATAACTATTAGTCGAATAATCCCGTTTCAACTTTACTTGATTTTTCACTACTGTAAGTAATCACTGTCGGTGTTTTTTATTTTTTACTATGGCTGCTCATGCTTGTGAATTAAATATGCTCGGTCTTTCAATGAATCAAATTTTTCCTTCATTTTATTATAGTTCCGAAAGACGAGAAGAATATTTAGTTAGTTTATTTGTTTCGCGAGATAAGTTTTGCTTCTTACAAATTCTTTTTCCCAATTTTTGATTTTCAGAATGTCCATATTGGTGATATTATTGAATGCAAAGTAAGTAACGTGGATAGAAATGGGAATGTCAATTTTGATTTGTCATTGCATGAAGATGAAAGGGATTCACTGGTTGCAGCATTTGCAAGGAAAATTGATCTAGATGGTCAGTATGCATATTTAATTTTCTATTAGACTTTTCTTAATTTTTAGATCACGTTTAAGTGCTTTAAAAGTGTACCCTATTAAATTTGTTAGGACATAAATATTATCATCTAATGAACTTTCCAAGATTTTAATGAAGGAGTGGTTCCAAATCCTAATTTTGAAGTAACGACGATAATAATGTAGCGGTAGATTAATAAATAGCTTAATATATAGCGGCAGATTACAGAATCGCTTTATTCACCTAGGTTTTTTTATTTGTATAAATTCAGTTTTGCTTTTATTTGTGTTAATGTAGTTTGATGTAGCACTAAACATATTCTTCAGTTCGACTTGCGATGTTAATTTATTCATTAGTGCCAAGTTTGAATATTCAAATTTTCTGAATAATGTTTCAGATCGTGTCGAATACAAGAAGGGAACAGTACACCATGCACGTGTTTTATCATTTAAAATGGTTGAACGATTATTAATAGTTGCGACGAGAAATAATATCTTAGCACAAAAAATGGTCTCCGTGAAGGTAAAGCATGTTTTTCAAATGGGCAATTTGTTGTTTTCTTTGTATCATTATTATTTTTTTAATAATGGGGTATTTTGGCATCCATAGCATTCTGTTTTGTTAATTGCATGCCGTTTTCATTTTATGGGTTAGCCAAAAAAAAGTTCAGAAAAATTTCGCAACTTAATGGTAAAAATCCACTCTTTCAAACTATCATCTTTTGAAAAGCTATCGTTAAATGAACACATCACATTAATTTTTGTTTCACCTTCTCATTACAGGATGCTGTTCCTGGCGTAGAAGTCACTGCAACGGTGGTATCTGTGCTACCTAAGGGATTGCTCGTCAAAGTATATAATTCGATTCCAGGATTTATACCCAAAATCCATCTTTCTGACAAGTTAATCACACGAATTGACAAACATTTCGTCGTCGGTAATTTTTTTTTCAAACTTTATTGGTTTTCTCATTAAATTAGGTGTTTTTGATCTTTGATTATTGAGAATTGGAAAGTTTTTTTAATCTAGTACAAGGATGAGGGAAGTAATACTGAGCGCGATATTATGTAAATCTTGTTTCGCAATATTTGGTAGTTACAGCATTTGTGAAAAATTGAATGAAACATATCATTCAAGTTTTTAGAACATTTGTTGAAATGTTATTCTTTCAAATATTTGCTGTACATTGTTGTACAATTATTTCTTATATCTTCAGGGGATGAGCTAACCTGTCGTGTTTTGGCTGTGAATAAGTTGAAAGAACGACTCATTTTGACAAACAAGAAATCCCTTAAAACAAGCAGAGACACAATTATCAAGAGCTACGCTGAGGTTGCAACTAATGCGATAACTACTGGTTACGTTATCTCTCAGCATTCAAGTGGTGGACTTGTTATAGGTTTTTACGGTGGAACGCGCGGATTCATTTTTCCAAATGCGGCAGAACGATTAGGAACAAATAAAAATTTTTTTTGCCAATTTTTTTTTTTTTTTTTTTTTTTGAGTTTGGTGTATCACTTTCTTCATGAAATTCCGAAATCATCGAAATTTAATCATCTTAATGAATTTCGTAATTAGATTCAAAGTTTTCAATTTATTTGATTTCTCCCTTTTAAAGAATCGGTCTTACAATCCGCGTTCGCGTAGTTAGCGTTGATCCGGAATGCGAACGTATGTTGGTTGTGGTAGCGGATCCTACTACTAAAAGTGGAACTGGAATAGTAAAGGCTCAGGTTTGATTTTAATTTTGGTTTTTGTAATAAATAAAGCTTCACAAGACAATGCTACAAATTAATGATCATTATTACGGTTAAAAAAAGTTAACATGCATGGTGAAAGATTTCGATTTCCTTCTTTCTGTAGCTTGAACTTCAAATCCAGGTAATTAATTTAGCAATAAATTCGTAATCTGATGGGAAAGAAATATATACGAATAAGTTTATATTGATGAATTTTCGTGAAGGAATTTGTTTATGTATGTTTCAATTTTAGCCGTTTCTAATCGATAAAGAGATTCCCGTCTCCTTTTCGGCAACTGTTGTGAGCGTTTCATCGAATGGTGATAAGAACGAGGTTTTGAATATTAATGTTCGACTAGGGAAGAAATTGGTTTGGATCCATTTTAATTATTTATTAACAATGATTTTTCATTCATCTTTTGTTGCTGAAGTTTTATTGTTTGGTCTGCATGCATTGTTAATGCTTCAAGCAATCCGATATCAGTATATTTTTCACTCATCAATATAAGGGAAAGCTATAAAATATCTCCCTATCGATTTCAATAAAGTCTTTTATGTGAATCAACCTCGATTCAGGGTGGAAAAGTCAAAGCATTCATTCCGAAGGAGCTGGTGAGTGATTACCTTGATTTACCGTTCTCTTCACTAACTGAAGGAATTGCAATTGGAAGCGTCTTACCAAAAGTTACGGTACTGGGTGATGTTGCCGGAAATCTTAAGGTTTGGTTTGGTTTTCATACGAAAATTTATTCAGTTTTCAGGATTATTGATTTAGGAAATTGTTGAAAGAAATTTTTATATGGTTTACGAAGTTATATAATTACGATTAGGCTACAAATATTTCAGTATTCTGAATCAGGTCTTATTATTAATAATGTTAATTAAAATGTCCATATATCTTAGGTGACGAGTAAACGCTTTATAATCGATTGGTTAGAAAAACATCCACGCATCGTTGGTATTCAAAATCTTAAGAAGGGACAGCTTGTTTGTGGTAACATCATTCAGAAGCATCAGGAAATGGGATATTTTGTGGAATTGGTCGGTGGCTCGGCTCTTACAGCCCCAGCACGGTTTATACGTCCCATGGCACTATCAGTGCCAGTGCGTGAGTTACTCATCAAATCAAAATTTAAATATCCTCTGAATTCGGATTGTTTTAATCTGACATATTTTTAGAATTCTTACAAAAATCAATAAATACTTATTGATTTTTCAGAAGAGCTTCAAATAGGACAGACCGTTGTGGCACGAGTATCATCAGTTGATTTGGAAAGGAAGCGATTTGCTTTAATCTTGGATGTGAGTACACTGTAACGTTGTCAATTTTGTTATTATAATTCAATGTTCACATCTATGGATCTCATTATGATCTTTTGTGTGCTTTACTTTGAATTCATTTTAACAAGAGGATCTCTAACGTCAAGTGTTTTTCAGGCTCATCTCTGTGTACCACCTGGTACCAAATTTGATTATTTCGCACCGTCTTTAATGGTTTATATTTTGGAGGAACTGAATTGGTTTATAACAAATAATCCAAACAATTTGCAAGTACCAAAAATCGGAGAATGTATCAATGTTAAGATCACAGAGGTCTCGAAACGCTCTATTGTTGTACAGTATGCTGATAACTCAAAATTGAAAGCGTACACAATAAATAGCACTAAAACTCTGCAGGTTTTCTTTTAAAATATAGAATAATATGTTTAAGTGGTTTTTATTATGCAGTATTCAAGAATTTATTTTTACCTATGTTGGGAAAATTTCTTTTTCTAAAGAGATAAGTTTATACGATTATTGCCATTTTCATTTATAATTTTTATGCGGCAAATTTGGATTTTAATGAAAGCATTCTTTGAAAAGTTTTATCAGTTCTTTTTTTGAAATTTTAGAAAGGAATTTGTGTGAAAGCACTGGTTTTGGATATAAAATTGCCAACTTTCGATTTGGTTTTGTTCATTCTGGATGACGGTGTTCAGCATTTGAATGAGGTATAAAGCAGAAGTTATAGTTGTAAACTGAAAAAGCAGTCATGAAAACAGTTCTTTATCTTCCTGCCAATAAATACATAATTTAATGTATAATATACAATAAAATAATTTAATGCAAGGAGTATTCGTGATGTCAATCTTTCGGCGTAGTTTTATTAATTTGATGATTAAGTAATGGTTAAATTATCGTGAAAGTAGTATTTATTTTTTCTTTTTAACACAGGAACTGATGTAATTTTAGTTCATGTGCTGTAAAGTTACTAATATTTTCGATTCAAAATCTGATTTTTGTTGCAGCTGATACTACTATTCAGTTTTTCAGTATACTGAATTTTCAATAAATTTTTGCAGAAGAAACTGCAGTTATTATTGTGCAGTAAAAAGGAATTTGATGCGAAGATATGGTTACGCAAAAGAGAATATGCGGTTGGAACAGTAGAAATTGAAAAGGCAGCTTTTGTAGTTTTCATCCCGATGAGAATACATCCGAATGTAAATATTATTTCTGCAAATATAGGTAAGCCCTGATTAAATTTAAAGGCTGTGCTAAATTAATTTAATATCTGCTTTTTTTTACGACATTTGATTGGCATCATATTCGTGGCATCAAAAAGAATTTGATCATCAGTACTGAGTATAATAATGCATTATAATTAAAATTATAATTGATGGGTGCTATATATGGCGACATAAGAAAAGTAATCATTTTGTTTATCTGTTTCATTTTGAATGCGACTCGTTAGCTGATAAAATCATTAAATAGAGATTTATAACAGTCCCGATTGAAATAGAGGAAGGAGAAGCAGTCATTACTATTGTTTATTACAAGGCTAAAAAGTTGTATAGCGTTGATAAGAATTATTTTAGATGGAAATAACAATCACTGCACAGTTATACCCAAGCTTGTTGTTGGAAGTGTCATGATTGGAACTGCAATGGATACAGTAAAGAAATACGAATCAAATCATCGTAAAATTGAAGTATTATTATTTAACTAACAGTTATCAAGACGTAAAAAAGTGTGATTTGGTATATGCTCCTTAATGTTAGATATTATTTCTTAAATGATTGCAAAGCTGTTGATTAAATTACTTTTAAAACACATTTTTTTTAATGATTTTTCTCACCAAAGTACTTCTTTTAAATGAGTTTTTTTTGCTACAATTGAATTTTTTTATAGACACTCATGAAGCAAACAGCAGTGAAAAAGTTGAAGCAGTTTGAAATTTATACAGCAAAAGTTGTGGGAATGTGGTCTAAAGGTGACTTATACAACGCTGTTGAACTAGAGTTGCCTAATGGCAATATCGGTAAGAATTTTCTTCATTTCTTTATTGTCATCAAAATAACCTGTTCTGCAGTATGTTAGCAAGTATGTTTCAGAAATATTTCCGGTCGTCCATATTATTCAGCTTCACTTTCCTATCTTATTTGTCCAATCTATAGATTTTTGACAAATTTATGAACTTTTCTCGATAAAATAATATTATTTGCGCATCATAAATTTGCATTTTAGGACGTTTACATGCATCGGAATTTGATGGAAATTTCTTGGATCAAACTTCTCAGCCAATTCAAAATTTTTTAAAAAAGAAGAAAGGTAAAGAGGTCAACGTTAAAATTATGTGTTTCACAAAGCTGAGGCAAAAAATGGCTAAATTGAATCTTTCTAAAGCAAAAGGACAAGGAATACAGAAGGGCGAAAAAATGGTTGTCGTAAGTTCTTTTTTTTTTTTTTTTTGACTCTGTTTTTGCTGTTAGTATTTGGTTTGATAATAGATATAATACCAATAACAAGAAACCAAGTATGTTTTGTATCAATTACTTCAAGTCCAGAAATCGCTCGAAAAAGAATCTGAGCAATCGTAAATGCTCCAATTCAATTTTATATTCCTTCTGAATAAATGAAATATGCAAGTTGGTTTGGAAAATATTTTTCAAAAGTAAACAATAATGAAGATATATTTGCATGCACCAGAAATTTATTGAATTCATCACATGGAGCTGAAATAAAGCAAAGTGCTATAAAATCACTTTATTTTAAAAAAATAAAGCAAGGTGCTAGTAATATTTGTTTATTGCTGATATTTGTTATTTATATTAGCAGGAAATATATTTCAGATTACACGTTTGGCAGAATGTACAATGAAAACTTGGAAATTAAATGAAACAAAAAGAAAGCAGTCAGTGTTGGGATATCCAAAGAGTTATGTGCATGGATCATTAATTCCTGTTTTTGTGTGTAAAGGACCTCATATTGGAGTAGTCAGAGTGGAAGTTAGTCCACTTTGGAATGGTGTCATCAGGAAGCAAAATTTGCACGATGAAAATTTGGTATGTTCATATTGCTCACGCTCTCAAATATAAAGTATAAATATGAAAAATAGATTAGAAATTACAGTGTGTAGTAGTACTTATTTTTTCACAAAAATATATCAGTTTATATTTCAGGTGGCTAATCCGACAAATGATTCGTCAGCGTTAGTTGATATCGATTTCGAACCTGGTGAAAAGTTAATGGCACAAGTGATTGGTGTGAATGTTTATAAGAACAGACGTGGCAAGTCGAGGCATCGAAAATGTTTGGAAATGACCTTAAAAGAAGCACGAAAGGTTACTTTTAATTTGCTGGATTTTTTAGTAAGGCGTTGTAGATAAATTATAATATTTTTCTTCAGAAATTAAGGTATCAGAGGTCGAGTTTGTATGATTCCTTGGTGAATGTAATAATAAATTTAAATTCTTTGAAATATTAATGAAACTATTTAGAATTCATAGCACTTCTGAAAAAAATTCTGTAAAAAATTGCAATTTACAGACATTCGAGGATGGGGACCACGTAACAGGAAGGGTTGTTAGTATTACACAGTCACCAAGTAGTGTTATATTGGAACTTACTAATAATCAACGAGCAGTTCTTACATTGACTGCTATTAGTAGTGATTATGTGAGTGCACATGAAGCTCTGAAGAATTACGAGTTAAATCAGGTTTAGTTTATTTCTTGTATATAATATATGTAAATTGTATATATATATATATATATACAAATTTTTTTATTGATGATGACATAGTTGAACGATTGAACTTATAATGAAACTTGTGAAGCGAACA
Source organism: Mansonella ozzardi (assembly GCA_029876185.1). Classification (NCBI taxonomy): domain Eukaryota; kingdom Metazoa; phylum Nematoda; class Chromadorea; order Rhabditida; family Onchocercidae; genus Mansonella; species Mansonella ozzardi. The sequence continues at coordinate 25,881 of JARVGP010000191.1, forward strand.
TTTCAAAGTCTAAAATATGGAAATTTCTGTTCGACTCCAATTTTTGATATTTCAGTTTCGCATGCTTTGCTTCTCTGATTATTTTACAACACATTTGTAAATTCAGATTTATAATGTGCAACTTTTGCGTTTTGATAGCGATAAGGGTAGATGGTTTGCTGTCACCGAGTCACGCTATAATTTTTCAAAAAAATCAGAAAATACGCTGTATGAAAATGGAAACGATGTTGAGGTAGAAAATTTGTTACTTCAGTGTGCTGACATTTACATTATTTGCTTTTCGAAGAGTAAAATGTAATTTTATTCCCTCAGATTTAGATTTTCAGTTATTTTCTTTCATAAATATATTTTAAAGCATTGGATTTTGCTGTTGCTTCTGTTCATATAAGTATTTATTTCCCGTTATCTTTTCAATGGTTTTAAAAGTTTAATTAATATTGCTTACAGCATAGTTGAGTAGTCATAGTTTATTACAGATTGGTTCGGAACTTGAAGGATTCGTTACTTCAGTGTCTGATGATGCTCATATATTTGTTGAAATCAGTCCTGGTATTACCGGTTGCGTTGCAAAATGCAAAAAGTACACCAATTTCATATTTGAAATGCCTTTAAATTTTTATAAATTTCATATTCAAGTCTGCTTTAAAAAAGAGCTTACTTATTATGTATGCAAATCCAAAAGTAATTCTGAATGAATAATAAAATATTGAAAGATTGGTTCATGCAAAGATGATTTCTATAATAAATACAGTTAGCAGTTTCAGCGCACTGAAAAAAGGGACAAAGTTACTGAACAATTAAAGCGATCATTTTTAAAGCTGAAATGATTACTTAAATGAAATAATTATAAATATCGTGAATTGAAGTATTAAGGTATGATTTTCAGATTATCGTTAAAACCCGACGATTTGATTACAGTTCGTGTTAGTCATGTCTTTCCGGATGGTGGCTTGAAAGTGGAATTTGTCGATTTAATTGCACAAAGTTCCACGGATGAAGTTTGTGCTGATTTTTTTAAGATTTTGAATGGATTTTCCATTTTTATTTCTCGTTTTGTATTTTATTTTGTTATTTCTCGTATATGTTTACCATTTTTGATATGAATTTCTTGCTTTCTTCACTAGTAATATTTTTATATAAATATTGTGAACATAAATATTATTTAGAAACCACGGAAGAGGCGTATAAGTGTCGGATCTGGATCTGATATCGCAGTCGATTTACCACGAAAGAAATCGAGAGCTGCTGGTTATATGGTAGGTCATCCGAAGGAGAATGAACAGCCACCAGTTACTCCTGTTGAAGCAATAGTAAGAATTAACCTTCATAGAGAACTTCTAGTTATTCATGTTTGTTATATATTACGTATTACATGTTTTTTCATGTTTTGGCTAAAAAATTTAGTTTGGCTTAAAGCTTGAGGTTTGAACCAGTTTAGCACTTTCTTGTTTTGATTTCAGTTGCCCGAACCAGGTTTGGACTGGTCCTTAAAAGGATTCACATCAGCTGAATTTGCAAAAGTAGGACAACTTGTTGAAAAAATGGATATTCCAATTGATACTGCAATGGCGAAAGATGAATCTGCTGCTAATAATATTGAAGAGCGAAGCAAACCGAAAAGTTAAAATTAAAATCATTCTTATCATGGTTTGCATATTAAACCCAACTTTAATTGGGGCTATAGGAGAAAGTTTAAATTTTGATTGAGCATTTTTTTCTATTTTTTTTGGGTTCTGATGTTTACAGTTTATTTTCCAATAAGTAACAGGGATTAGTAAAAAGAAATACGATTTTTGAATAATAGGCATTAGATAGGTACAGAAATTTTCAAGTTTCATTATTATGTGTTTTTAATTTAAATGTAAAATTTTTAGATTTGAAAATGTTGTTTTTTGAATTCCATGTTATTTGTTATAGCTAAAGAGGAGCTTCAAATAGAAGAGGAAAAGAAATTAGTGGATCGTGAACGAAAAATTCTGGATACTAATTGGATCCCAGATAACACGAATGATTTTGATCGTTTAGTTGCTGGTACACCCAATTCGTCGATTTTGTGGATCCGGTTTGTTCAAATTGCTTGTTTTTTAAGCTTTCCAATATGTTATTTGCTTGAAAAGTGTTTGCAGATGAAAGCTGCTTTAATGGCGCATTGAAATGGAATTATTGCTTTATGTTTAACAGAGAAAGAATTTTTCTTAAATTAATCTTTACTGCTGATACTTTTCTAGATATATTACGTTATTTCTGGAACAAAATAATGTGGAGAAAGCAAGAGCAGTTGCTGAACGAGCACTTTCAGTTATCAATTTTCGGTTAGTTTTTTATATGAATGGGGAATTTTGAGGAATATCAAGTTAAAACCGAAAGCGTGAAGATTCTGATTTAGAACTATTTGAAGTCTGTTCTGTATCATTTCATACAAAAAATAATTGAAAAGTTATTTGTTGAAACATAAATATGTAAAACATAAACACGCAATTTGTTATTTGTTTATTTTAGAGAAGAAGAAGAAATTTTCAATGTTTGGACAGCATATCTCAATTTAGAGGGAAATTTTGGTACCAGTGAATCGTTAAAAGCAGTTTTTGATAACGCTGTCAGAAATACCGATGCTTTGAAAATGTATAAGCAAATGGTGAAAATATACCAAAAACTGGGAAAAATGCAGGTATGCTTGATGCGTATATAATATGTTTTGAATTTTGATAAATTAGCATTTTACTCATTGTTTTGCATTGTCCAACAAATTGAAGTATCCATGGAAAATTGCTGTTGTATCGAAAACATAAAAATTTTAAAAGCAGAATATTTCTTGTAGAACGTTAAAAAAATCGTGAAGCACTAATTATTTTCAAAAAAAATTCCTTGAAGAAAGATTTTATATGATTTGCTGAAAAATAGAATATTTTTACTAGCTTAACTATTGCGCACATAATGGGCTTTCATGAAGAAATTATTGCAGGAATTAGATGATTTACTGGACGAAATGTTGAAACGCTTTCGTCATAACGACTTGGATGTTTGGTTCATTTATGGACAACACTTACTGGAAACAAAACGTCCAATTAAAGCAAGGGATTTAATGAAGAAAGCAGTCAATTGTTTACCCCAGAAACATCGTAGGTTTCCGTGATCGTATGGCAGAATTTCAGTTTATGGAACAGAAATGTTGAATTGTTTTTATTGCCCTCACTCGTATTAACAGCAGTAAAGAAATATTTATGAATGTTAATATCTTCTAAGGTATATCAGCATTAGAGATCATTGGTTGCATATTATATTAGAATGTAAAATGTTTAATTGCTTGCTGTAAGATTTACATTAGGAACTTGGCAGTAAAGGGTGATTGACATAGACTATATATATGTCAGATGATTTGATTTTTTTTGAATACAATTACAGATGTGACAATTTTGAGCCGTTTTGCTCAACTTGAATTCAAATTCGGTGATATGGAACAAAGTAAAACAATTTTTGAAAATATTTTAAATTCATATCCAAAGAAAACAGACGTCTGGACAGTTTACATTGATTTGCTGATCAAAGCTGGAAAAATTGAAGATGCAAGGTGAGTATTTTTCATGTTCGAAAATGGCAGTTCATGTCAATTATTTCATTTCAATTTCAGCATAAGCGGAAAAATGATTAAATCCTTGCGGTGGTTATGGTTTTCACAACATTATTTCAGGCAACTTTTTGAACGAGTAACTGCGCTAAAATTATCCACCCATAAAATTCGATTATTTTTCAAGAAATGGACTGATTTGGAACAAAAGCACGGTGATGAAAAACTCCAGAATAAAGTTTGTTTTCTTTGAACTTTACAAAAAAGTTAGATCTTTAAAATCATAGGATGAAGTGAGAACTGGAAAACTACTGTTTGTAGTTTCTTTTATTGTGAATGAATAATATTTATTCAGTAACGAAAACAATACAATTAACATTTTATTTTAGAAAGTTATAAAATCTTCGATTTTGTAGTTATTTATTTAATACTGCTAAATTAAATTAGACCTATAAAGAGTAATAATTTAGTCGGGTTTCATCTTATTTTTCAGGTTAAAGAGCGGGCGCTGAAATATTTACAAGATATTACCGAACAGATCACTGAAATATAGTTATTTCATAGCCTGCATTCTTTATCGTCTCCATCCTTGCATTATGTAAATATAATTATTATTGTTATCTTTGTTGTTATTGCTGTTATTTATTGTTGATTAATTTGATGTGAATATTTTGCATAAATTACTTATTTCCATTCCACATTTTACGCCATTTTTTTTTTGATAGATAGGTTATCCAGGTTCTCCAGGACTGTCATATTAATGTTTATTTTTTTGTTATTTAATTGAAAGTTTATCTTTAATGAGTTGCAGAGCTCTTCATTAGTCAAAATTATACCTTTTTTGAAGTTATACATTACATGAGAATGAATATAGTTATTGAAAAATTTTTGATCAACTAAATGTGATATTTTCATTATCACTCTAATTTTCATGCAGTTTAGTTTTTTAATTCAATAGAATTCTTGAATTTGCTTGTGGAGTACTGGTTCGAGTTTTGCTGCTGAAGGTTAAATTTTCAAATTACTGTTTTTCTGATCCGGTATAGTATGGTCTAGAAAAGCTCAAAACTTTGATGCCACAAGTTTTTCAGATGATATAAGAAAACAGGATAGTCAAAACATTGTTTTTCGATATTAAAGCTCTTTGCTATTTCAAATTTTGGGCTTATTCCCATTTTCTTACAAACTTGAATTTCAGTGATTTATGCAATGTTTAAGAATTGTGCAAAATCTAAATGAATACATACGCGCAGCAACTGAAGCAAGAATATGAGAGCCGTCTTCGTGGTAACATTTTTTAATTATTTATATAATCATTAAATAAATATTAAAAGCATAATTAGCAGATGATATTAAAAAGTACTACAATTAATTGTATTGGTAGCAATGTTATGAAAGATGTTTGTACGATTGCTATTTATAAATTTCGATAATCACAGATATGAATTTAGCAGATCAGTTAGCTACCAAAAACAAAATATCTGCAAGTGAACAATTTGTCTGATGCAATATAATTGGGATGAAAATTTGAAAACTTTTTTATGAATTCACTGAAACTTCAAAATATTAAAGAAAGTAATTTCGAGATTATAAGTTCATTATTCAAAAAAAAATTCAAGTAAATTTGTGAAGTACATTTGATATTATTGAAATTTGTTAATTTTGTAGTATCGGAACGATCATTGCATGGTGAAAAAGAAAGACGGCGACAGCTTGCTTTTCAGTGCAAGCAACTTGAGGCACAGTTGCAAAAAGTTCAGCGTGACAATGAAAATATGGGAAAACAGCTGAAAATGATGAGGAAATGTGCATCATGCTCACATCTTGGTAATATTTTTAACTTTATACAATTTTTTGCAATTTTTATAAATGAACTGAAATTTTTTGATGACCCATTTTCATATTATTCATTTTCGTTTTCATTATTATTCAATTTATCTTTCTATGCTTTATGAAAGTAATTTTCTAATAAGGAGGATTTTCAATTATCTGTTAAGAAAAGTTAGCTATTGAGAATTTAGCATGGAATTGTCGAGGTGATGTCTTCCATTCTTTAGGAAATCAAAGATGAAAACATTAAACTTCATTTTATACATTGTCGATATTTTCTTGGTCAGTCGAATTTCTAATTTAGCTAGAAATTTCCCTAAATCTTTCTACAATTAGTAGTAAATCTACTGGCCCATCAGTTAAGGCGAAAAAAGTATTCCTTTCATTGATAAAATATAAAAAAAGGATCTGAAGACCAACATAAGCAGAAAGTAATATTCAAAATATTATCTACTGTCCAGTTTTTTTCTCTGTTCGTGATTCTAACTATATTTGTTGAGAAGTCAGTTATTGATCATTTCTTGCTTCTAAACCAATTTCTTCATTCGAATTCTTCCTTCGGCGTGTTTTCAATTCTGCAGTTTTATGTGATAAATCATAGAGAAATAAATTTTCTAAATTTATTTATTCTAGATCAAGATAAAAGTTACAACGTTTTAAACAAGCTATCACACGGATCTGTCGCTGCTTCAGAACCAAATTTCATTGCATCAGGGAGTGCTCCGAATCATAATAATGAATTAGAAGCTGTTAAAATCGCCAATAAAAATCTTCAGCAGTGTGTTGATAAATTGCAAACTATGGTGAGAAGATAGTTTAAGTTTGACCCTAAATCTGTCGAATTAAACAATTGCTTTGAATTTAAAAAATGGAAAACCACTTTTTTCTAGTTCAAAAAACGTTTTGATTTTATCGCAAGGGCATGAAATTTGCATTATGAGCGATGTGCTTTGTGGTCCCGTTATGCGCTTATTTTTTATTTTTTTTTTCCTTTTTTACAGCTATTGCAAAAAGGGCGCGAAGCTTTGGCCGCGGATAAATATTATAATGATGCAATTTCGGAACGTGAACAGCAAATATCTCGACTTCAGAAAGAGGTTTTATTTTCTCCTAGGGCATTTGATTATTCAGATGTGATCATAGCATTTTCTGTGCTTTTTTTCTGTTCTTGCAGTTACCGATGTTTTCAACCCAAAGTTTTTCGTCAGCTTATTGAATTAGATTTAATTATGTTAACTTAAAAATGAAAATCTGCTTCTGTGTTGTTATCAGCTGACTTAATTATTATTTTAGTTCCAAGTTTTAAAACATTTAATTATAATGATTATATTTCTTCATGTTGAGTAACTTAGAGGGTAATGACAGCAAGGAAGTGGCATTGTATTTCATGCATTTGATAATTCATTACTTGCAAAAAGGGATAAGTGTTTCTTTCAGCTCGAAATGCGATGCAGAGGAGTTTCTACACAATCGGTAGTAAGTGTTATAATAAAAAAAAAAAAAAAAATTGAGCTAAAATTTGAAAAACTGGAGAATTTTGAGATGAAATTGCTGTTTATGAATTGTTTGTCATGAAGAACCGATTAGTAAATAAATTTTGCCATTGTCGGGTGGAAAATTTATTTGAGATGAAGTCTAGCACTTTATTACGACGTATTTCAGCGCAGAAATACGTTGCGGTAAAAAAAGAAACATTTATTGTATTGAAAAATTTTCCAGAAGAGCAATCATTATTCAAAAGGGTAGTAATATCTATATGTTTGAAACCATTTGAAGTGTAGTAATTTAATTATGAATTTCCACTTTAAAATTTTTTAGTGTCATGAAACTTGAAAGATTTTTTATAGGCTAATCAACATATAGTAACGAAACTGGAAATGTTGCTGAAGGTTGGTATTGTATTAATTTCTATGACTTTATTGTTAAAAAAGTTTCCTATTTAATTTTGGACATATTTGTCTAAAATTTTTAATAAAGGGTTTACGGATTAATTTTTTAAGGAAAGGACCGAATTATTGAATCGAATAAATCGTTTAGAGAAAGAAAATAAAGAAATTTGCAATGTACGTAATGAATCACAAAAGTAAGTTCATCCCGTTTTATAAATGCTGTATTCAGATTTTATTGTTTCTATGCTTTCTCTAATGAGTAGAACGAAGGATTCGATATTAAATTGTATCATAGCGTTAGGAAAAGAACCTTATAAGTAATGAATTACTAAGCCATGTTTCATTCTGCAGCACCGAGCATCCGGTAACTACTCCAGCAATCTTTAAAGCCGATGTTAATTCTTACTGTGGATGCTGCCGAAATCGAGTAAAAGCTTGGAACAAAATGTTAATTCTTTGTTTTGTTTTTCATTGTTTGAGTATGCGGAATATTGTGATATTGTTTTCTTCCGAATTGTTTGGGAGAAGGTTTTCCTATTTTTTTATTCGACCTCTGCATATGGTCTGTTTAGAAGTGATAAGTTCCGGAAATGACATTTATTGTTTCTATATTTTGCATTTGACATTGTCATTATAGGTTGAGTAGAAAACAAATGGATTTGACTAGTTTTATGGATATCGATAAGGAAAATGATTCAAATTGGTTGAACCAAAAATTGACATCTGCCGAGAAGATTCAAGTGGACTTTACATTTAGTAATGTTAATTTAGCTCAGAAAAGTTTACTATGTCCAATGGCTAAAAAGTGACTTTCACGAATCTAAATTAATTTTTCATTTTTTAAGGGTTTAATAAACCAATAGAGATTCATTATGAACTATATATTCTATATATTTTCCATAAATAACAGCTTATATTTTTGGTTTGAAATTGAATTATTTTTTGGGTTCAGCATTTTAGTCAAGATAGCAACATTATTATCTTGTCTCTATAAGTTTGTTTTACCGTAGATTACATTTTTGTACTTCGAATAAAATAATTCATTTTCGCTTTTTTTAGAAGCTTTCGCTTGCACTAGAAATGGAGAAAGAGAAGAGTAAGGCGATGAGAAATGCGTTAAAGAATGAAAATAATAATGTAAATTTTAGATTCTTGATTGTTATTCGAATTTTATTTACATCGTTTCTTTTTAAATAAATTTGGTCTGCAGTATAGTTGTCACAATTTTATAGAGCAATAAAAGATTCTTTGATTTCAGCTATCGAGCAATTATCAAAAATTACTTCAGCAATATGAATTTTTGGAAACGGAATTATGTAAAAGGCGAAATGCTGAACAAAACACAAAAAACCAAGCAGAGTATGTTTAATTTTTTAAAAACAAAAGTTTTATAATTTAAAAAGAGAAATTGTTGTATTAGTGTTATAATTATGATGATCCTTGAAGTATCTATTTGGAAATTTTTTCTTTGGATCAGTCATGATTCAGTATTATTTAACAATCGTTTAACCCGAAGCATAATACTAGAAGTTTCAGATCTAACAAACTGTGGTTTTTTTCAAATTTCTTGCCTTATGTTAATTAGTAAATTAAGTTCTGCATGCAAAAGTTAATTAGCCTTTTTTTTTTTATTAATTTACCTTACTTTTGAATAGCATATCAATTATATATCTAAATTTAGTCAGTATGGTCGAAATGTTTCCAATGCCGATGCCCCTTTAATATCTCAGCTGAAACACGAGCTTGGTTTACTTTTTCTCGCAGTTAATTTCTTAGAAAAAAATTATACATAAATTTAATGTGTGAAATGTCGGAGTCCAGAGATTATTTTGCATCATATGTTTATATGGCAGATAGTTCATAAAAACACATTCGAAAATGTTTCAAAACATTTTCATTAATGAATATTCATTCGTTATAAGCCGCTTCTGTATTTCATTTCTTCAGTTTTTTTTAAAAAGTCATTTTCAACTTTTTTTTTCTATTCTTCTATTTATTGTTTGGCTTACATTTAGAAAATGCGGATAAAAAAATTGCATATCTTGAAAAACAGTTGGCTCTCGCGAAGCGTGTTGTTTGCGGGAACGAGCAATTTGCAGGACAAATTGAGATGCTTGAAAATGATAAGAGGTTTGCCAGCTGTTTTCATTTTGTTTTACTTTAACATATCTTGTTAACTCAATTAAATTTTATTTTCACTATAGCTAGACATTTTATTAACTCTGATTTTATTCTGCTGGACCAGACAATTTTAGTGTTTTTTTTTTTTTTTTGAAATGGTTTCTTTTTTTCGAATATTATGCTTCATTTATAGAGAATTAATGCATGTAAGGGACAATCAAACAGAACGATTAAATCGTTTCGAAGATCAGTTACGAGTGGTAAATAGAGAAAAAGAAGCATTACAACGAAAATATACTGAACTGGAACATGTTAATACTTTGGTTGAACGGGAAAAGTTGGAACAATTGGAAATTATTGAGGTTTATTTCAAGTTGAATTATTTTTTATTCGTTATATTTTTCCATACTTCGAGATTTTCAATCTCATCGTTTTAATCTTTGCGTTCTTAAACTTTTACTTTTATGAATTCGTTTGTTTTAAAGAGACAGCACAAAGAATTATCTCGCCTAGAAGAAAAGCAGATTGAAATAACTAAAGCACACGATGCGCAAATTGAAGCATATCAACAACTTATTAAACAAAAGGTTGAATACAGATTTTAAAGTTTCTCGAAAATTCTTGACACATTTCTGTTTCCACAAGTTTTATTTGGAATTTTCTGCAGGACGATGAACGTGGTGCACTGGTTGCTCAACTTTGTGCTGTTAGCCGTTTAGGAACTTCGCTTCATGATTCAGTTAATGAAATTGCGAATCGCCATAGTAAATATTAAATATTTCAGAATCGTCTCATCATTACTTATAACCTCATAATTGAACTTTAAAATTTAGTATGAAATTATTACTAAATTCTTAATTTGAAATCCAATAGTTTAATGATAATTTTTCTAAAAAAATCTGCTGCGAAGACCTCGAAGAATTCATCAAATTCTTCATTGAATTTGTGAATGGAGTAATGAATTTACTAATTCACCCAAAAAATGCAGTTGGTTCTGCTCTAGACGTTTGGATTTTCTAACTTTTATGATTGGAATTTTGCATTAATATAAATTAGGAGACGAAATTATGTCAATTATGAAATGTTATTAATAAAAATTTCGAAAAGCTTGCTGCATTTTAAGGCACTGGCTTATACAAATGGTTTTAATAGGTCTTGTCTGTTATGGGGAAATCAGGAAGCTAATTTGCTTAATTTAGTATGAAGTATCTTAAAAGATGCTTTTAAATTAATAGAATACACAAGAATGAAATTTTCTTGTGATTATTCAAATTCTTCATTTGAATTTTCTTTTTCAGCTGCAGCTGATGAAAATCGTGAGCTGTTGAAAGAGATACGCGAATTAAATCACGAAAAACAAACAGTAATTGTCTTTTTTTCGTCAAAATCGAGTTTAGTAAAACAGTTTCCATCATTTTCCCGTTCAAACATCCTGCTTTATTTACTGAATATTAAATCTTGTAAGATTTGGAACAACATCTTTACTTATCTAGATTTGGAAAATAATTTTCAGATGCTCGATAAAATTACCGGTCTGGAAAGTGAACTTCAGTCACTGAAAGAACAGTTAAGATTAAAAACAGATGAGGTCGAGAAGGAAGTTTTACTGAAAAACTCGATGCATAATGATCTTGCTGAGGCACGAACTATGGTGAGATTATCTGGCTTTTGCATGATTTATAAACCAATAGGTTTCAATAGTTATTAAAGAAGGAATCACAACGAATAAGCCAGAAATTAGTAATAAATTTTTTATCATTTTTCTAAAGGATTTAAAAATTTTTTTTTGTTTCTTTCTCTTTAGCACCTTGATTTTTAATTTCCTGAACACTTTTTACCGACAAATTTTACCCTATAATGCGATTGTGTTTCACGAAGTGTATTGCTTCTAGGAAAAAATAAGCAGCGGTACTTTTTTCAGTTATTAGAGAAGGAAACACAAATGATCGATTTAAATAATGAGCTGAAAGTTGCCGAAGTGAATGTAATGAAGGTATTTTTTTTCACTTCTTTCGGTTTTTGAGGATATTCGCAGATAAATATAATGAACAATTCCGATACCGTTACGAAGGATGATTTTGCTGAACTATAGATTTGAGAAAATTGAAATAGTTGAAAGTGGAATGTTTTGGAATTAATTATTGTACAACAGTATTGTTTCTTTACGAGGATTTCAAGCGTGAAATCATAGATATTTTTAGCTCTAAAAACTGAATTTGCAAAATGCATATTTACAGTTAGAAACGGAACTTGCGAATGCAGCAGACCGTTTGCAATTAGAGCAGGTCACTGGAAGTACGCTGAAAATGACCATTGAAGAGCTAGAAGATTTATTGCAACAGAAAAGCACGGAACTTATTTCGGCTGCACAAGAACGACAGCGATATACTGGTGAAATGCAGAAGTTGAAAGAATTAAAATATGACTTGGAAACTAAACTGTAAGTTTTCCATCCATATTTTTGTTTTTGTCCTCAAATATTTCCATTCATTTATTTATTTTTTGCTCCTTTTCCTGTCTACTGACTATGTATAGTATATCTGATGATAATTAATCAGAGATTTTATAATTATTCAAATTTGAATTTTTTCCTTTCTTGTTAGTTTGGATAAATAAATACTGAAAAAAGGATCTGAAAATTATAAATAAGTATTAAGGTTTTTATTGCTGTTAAAAAAATTATCAAAATGTTTCACCATTTGCGTTAAGAAAAAAATTCAATTTGAAAATAATTATCTATTGCTACATTATTTTTGGGAGCATGTGAAAACTTTCGCTTTTTGGAAAACATTAAAAACTATCTGGACCTTTCCGGTAATTTTAATGTTATTTGTTTATCTTGGGAATCGAGTAATGCTGTTCATAAATTTTGAACGATGTGATGAAAATATTTCATATAACTATATTTATATTCCAGAATTTGTTTTAAAATATGTGAATTCTTTTTTGATTAATAACAAATTCAATTAATAACACAAAGTTGATCGATTTATCGAGTCTGTTAAAGAATTTTAAACTATGTAACTGCTAATTATTTCATTCTCTGTAGGAATTCAGAAAATTTACCCAAATTCTTCAAAATAGGGACTTTACAGTAAATTTCCGAAATGTATTGCGGAGTTATATAAGGATGATAAAACGGTTATAGAAATTAAAATTTCTAGGATATATTTTTTTTACATAGAATTAGAATGAATTTTATATCTAATTAAGTTAATGAGGAACGTAATTATAATAATCCAAAATGAAGCGTAATATGAGGAGCAGATGCATTCGATCACAGTTGAAATAACACCTGTTTTCTTTTAACGCATACGTTAAAAATCTAAGCAAGCTAAAAATTTGATTAAAATTTAAGTAATGCAATTCCTTTCTTTTTAAACTGACGATTCATTTTTTTCCTTTTAAAATATAAATAATTGGTGATTAATTTAGTAAATTGATAATATATAATTTCCAGCATATATATACAAATATTTTCTAGCACTCTGCAAGGACGAGAACTAAAAGAAGTGCGCGGAAAATTAGCTGTTCTCAGGAAGAAAATACGAGAGTTGGAATCAGAAAGTGTGAATTCACAAGATAAGTAAGTTTATTTTTTTCATCCATTGAAAAGCACTCCAAAACATTCTTCTACTAGACAATGGAAACATTTTGCCTCATATGAGTAAGATATCGTGAAATAATTAAATCATTACAGACAATATTTATCAATGCTTCATTACATTTCAAATGTGCGACAATTAAATTTAAAAAATTAACATTTTTTTCACTTTATAGAAACCTTCGCGAAGAAACTACACAACAAGAAAATCCAAAATCGACCATGTAACAACGACAATGACAAAATCTATTATTCCAAATACTATTCCATTGCATTCTTAAATTATGTGGTGCAGTTTTTCTTATTTTTACTACAAGTACATGTTTACTTATATTCACCTTACAATTCACCAATATTCCAATAAGCATCACTTATTGGAACTGTAATTAGGCTAATTGCATTGCTCACCTGCCTTTATGTTTCTCTCACGCAATAATTTGATCATGACAATTTCAGTTCTAAAATACTGTACATTCTTCAGATATCATTATTAATTATCATTTTGAAACATTATCAAAATACGTGATCAGGTCTTTTTGAAGTGATAATTATTACGATAGAAAAAACTTCAAATATTTAAATATCAATCTGTTCATACTACATTTACTATTGGCACATATAATTATTACTAATTCAGTTTCATTGTATATACTTGCTTTATAGCATGAATACAGTTCATTTTGCATTCACTTTTACAACATATGTGATCGAGTAAATTATACTAATGATAAGCGATAACACTATACAACTTTATCATCTCTACACTTTCTTTTTTGTTGAACCGCAAATTACCACTACTGACAATATTCCAGCTGAAGATCACTTTTAAACAGAGATAAGATTATCTCACGCTTATCAAAATATCTAATTAAATGTTTTCAAGCGATAATTATTATGATAGAAACAAATTCAAGTGCTGAAATATCAATTTGTCTCTGCAAATACAGTTTGGAAGACCAACCAAGCTAGTAAATTATCTCTACTGATAAGTGGATAACGATACTATCAGGTATGCACCAGTAAATTATCCTTACTGATAAGTGGATACTGTAAGATGTACATCAGTAAATTATCTCTATTGATAAATGGATAACGATACTGTCAAACACACATCGATTCCGAATATGAAGCAGTAGAGTGGATAACGACATACGACACTGTAAGATACACTTCAGTAAATTATCTCTACTGATAAGTGGATAACGATACTGTCAGGTACACAGTAATAAATAATTTCTACTATGAAATGGATAACGATACTGTGAGATACACATCGATTCCGAATATGAAGCAGTAGAGTGGATAGCGATACTGTCAGATACACAGCAGTAAATAATTTCTACTAATAAATGGATAACGATACTGTGACATACACATCGATTCCAAATATGAGGCAGTAGAGTGGATAACGATACGGTAAGATAGACATCGATTTTGGAATATGAGACAATAGAGTGGATAACAATACGGTAAGACACATATCAGTAAATTCTTTACTGATAAGTGCACAACGATAGCTGTAAAATATACATCAATAAATTATCTCTGTCGATAATTGGACAACGATAACTGTAAAATATACAACAATAAATTTATCTGTACTGATAAATGGATACTGTAGGCTAGATATCAATAAATAATCTCTATTGATAAATGGATAACAATGCTTACTTTATGAGTATAATACATCAATTTAGAATATAAGCTAATAGCAATTCAATTTTAATTCTTCCAATAGTTTGTTTTTAAAAAAAAATTGATGCATTAAATTATATTTTATCAATGAAATTATTCAAATATTTGTGCAAATTATAATTTATTTATAATTTTTTGTTTTAATGAAAAAAAACTTTATTTTAACATTACTTTTAATTTGAAAAATTATCTTAGAGATAGATAGATGCTTTCCTTCTATGACATTGAGAAACATACACAAAGTTGGTGACAGCCATTGCCGACAAAGATGACCTAACTCGATTTTCCTTTCTTTCTATCAACCCACACTATTTTCATGCAATTTCTACGTCTTTCACTTCCTCATTATTCCAATGATATTGCCTATACATCTACTCTTCATCATCATCATCATCTCTTCCTCTATCTCTCTATTATATTTCATCATATTCCTCGATATGTCTAACACTCTTGTAAATATCAATTGATCAATCACTTTTTCTCATATCTATTTCAGGCTTTTGCTATCAATTAGCAATAGAAGTATGGAAAAGTAGGAAAAGTGCATGGAAAAGGTGTAATTATGAAGGGATTATGCAGGAAATTTGCATTTTTATTATTAAATTTTAATGTTTACTTGTCTCTTTCCCCCTCTTTCCCTCTCTCTCTCTCCCCATTTCTCTCTCTGATTGTCTGTCATTTTGAAATCTATGTGAGTGATAACAGCTTCAATTGAGTAATGACGTGTGTGTGTGTATGTGTGTATGTGTGTATGTGTGTGTGTGCGTGCACGTGCGTGTATGTGTGTATGATAAGTTTTATCAACAGGTGTGACTTTTCATTTTATCAACTATTACTATCGGCTGTCATATTCATTTTATTTTTAGTTAGCATATGTTTAGCATTTAGGTGCACGTAAAAGTTAGACTGAAAGTTAAACGTAAAAGTTAATTTTTTAAGTTTAAGTTTAATTTTTTTATGGAAAAAAATTGTTCGTTCATTGAATGATATAATTTGCTAATGAAATGATGAAAATATATTATTGTAAAGGGAGTAGAAAGATTGATAAGTTGATAGTTTTGCTATTTTAAATTGATAATAGAAAATAATGATGATAATATAAATCATTATATATATAGCCTAATCTGAGATTGCGCAATGAGTTCAGCATTAAGATAAGAGAATGCAAATATTATTATCCCATTATTGCGGAAGATACATTCCGCAGATACTTTCCGCATCCGCATACTTCTTTTACCGCGGATCCCTTCTGAATATAAGTTAGGCAAAATTATCACAAAAATTTATTCCTTTCGAATCATCAATTTCAATTTTGTTGTTATGAATTGCAGAAATAGATAGTTTATGTTTTCGTGAATTTTACTATTTGGCAGAGTGAAAGAATGTGTAAAGTTTTAATTTTAACCTAAAAAAAAAAGTTTAAAAATTGTGAAGTGAATTTTACATACGTGTGATTTTTATATGATTTCAAAAATTCCTTTCATTGAAATAAATTTCAAATTATTATTGCTGATGGTTTTGTAGGTATTCGATTTTCATTTGTGGTGTAATTATTCGGTTTTTGTGTCACTTTTTTTTTTTTTAAAAAAAAAACTTTCACAATACATTGTTTATATAATTCCAGTATTTTTTCGCTCACATTTTTGAAGATGGATCCTAATAAACCGCAATACTTCATTCATCCATATGATCCTACGAATCTTGCTGGCACTAAGGTATGTTTTTCTTACTATTGTGGAAAAGTCGTTTGATTATTATTTCAAGATTTTTAATCAGTATAAAAAAATTTCTGATCAACGAAGTTTGGATTTATAAGGTTCAAAGCATAATTTTAGGCATTAAGAAGGAAAAGTTTATCGTTAACGATTTCAGCAAGGCTTAAAATCAATGTTTTCAGACTTCAGATAATGATAGGAAATAGAAAGTGTAGAAAAGAATACTGTAGAAAAGATCGAAATGACGATAAGAAGATTCAAGTTTTTTTCATAGAAAGTTAAGACGTGAGATTCTGAGTTGAGAGATATTGCTGGCAAAAATTCAGACGTGAGATTCTGAGTTGATAAATATTGCTGATAAAAATTTAGACGTGAGATGATGAGTGGGACGCTGATTGATTTTTGATTTGATTTTTGATGCATTTTATACTTTTAAGCAATGGTTTGACTTGATTTAACTTTTACCAGTCGGTAAGGAACATTTTTGAGCGATTGCTCAGAGTGTCTGTATTTGATCATATGACTTTTTTGTTCGAAAGAATTGTTAACACAACGTTGAAGAATAACATAATGTCATGTGATTGGTGCTGTATCAAACAACATTTTGATTTATTAGCACTTGCAATAATCAGTGTAGCATACTGTACTGTTTCAAAAGAACAATTTCTGGCAAACTTATTTTCCTCAAAAATTCTAAATTTAGAAACTTGAAATAGGAAATAAGGATCATCATATAGTGAAATATTAATTTTGTATAGAAAATCCAACGCTTATTTAACAGATTCCATTTACATTCTCTCAAAAAATAATCTATTTGGTGCAAATCTTTCTTATTGATCAATACCAAAGCAATCAGGTAGATGCAAAATAGTCTTCTTAGATAATTCATCATTTTATGTTATGATATTTTTTAAACATGAATTATATTTCTAGCTCCAAGTCATTTCTGGTTCACCACTAGCAGTTGTAGCTGCAGTACAAAAAGCCCAGCAGCAACATGTTGCTGCAGCACTTACAAATGCTGGTACGCCTGTCACAGTGAATATTGATATACAAGGTGAGTAGTTAGGACGCTAATTTGAAGAACGAATGTTGACGTGAGCAAATACATCGATTAATTTTTAAATGAAATGAAAATATATGAAAATGGTATATTTATTTGTAAAACAGCATTGAATATGGATGCTATTTTGAATATCGAATTGAAGTTGAAGATTAGTTGAAGTTATGAATTAATACTTAACTAGTTATCGATTATTCTTCAATTTTTGATGTTTGACATAATTCAAGCAATTTATCAGTCACTATTATCTTTTTTGTAGCACTAACTGATATGGCACATCGAGAATATCAAGCCGGTGATTATGCAAATGCGGAACAACACTGCGTGACAATTTGGCGTGCCGATCCAAACAACGTCAGCGTTTTGCTTCTCCTTTCTTCAATACATTTCCAACTAAAAGACCTGGACAAGTAAGTATGAAATTGCAACTGATTTTTCTGTTTTTGGAAATTGACATTCAATGATATAGCTTGCCGTAGATTCTTCTACATTACTTGATTAAGCTAGCACATTTTTTGTTTCTATATAAGCTAGCGCATAGATAGAAACAAAAAATTACAGTTGGTTTTTATTTTGATTTGCATTGTACAATTAATTGTATTACTCATTTTAATTAAGGTCGATGCAATTTTCAACAATGGCAATTAAAGCAAATCCGAAATGTGCTGAGGCATATAGTAATTTGGGCAATGTGTATAAGGTTCGGTTATCTCGCTAGTCTCTTCTGCACATATTTTAACAATATTAAAATAAGTATTTTAATAATATTAAAAAAAAATACATTTTTTCTCTTGTTTAAATCCCGAAGTAAACTGCCGTATTTAATAACGGACAATAAGGTAAATGCCATTAAATATAGATTACTGTAGTTGATTTTAATTTTCCAAAAAGTTATTCTAACCTGCAGGAGCGAAATCAGTTAGCCCAAGCATTAGAAAATTACAAAATAGCAGTATCATTGAAACCAGATTTTATTGATGGATATATCAATTTGGCAGCCGCTTTAGTTGCAACTGGTGATTTGGATCAAGCTGTGAATGCATATGTTTCTGCCCTTCAATATAATCCCGTAAGTTTTTGGACCTAAAGTCTGGTAGCATCATATTAATTTTAATGAGCGTTGAATTCTGCATTGTTATACTTAAGTTGCCTGATACGAACTGGCGCACGTTCGGGAAGCCTATACTGTAGGCATAATTTTCTAAATAGTTCTTTAGTATTTTGTTCGCCAGGGTATATCGAAGTTAATACCGTTTAATACCCTCTGATAATTTTCCTCTTTATAGATCTCCTGTTAACTTTTTTTTGACTATTCAGGATCTGTATTGCGTGCGAAGTGATCTAGGAAATCTGCTGAAAGCGATGGGTCGTCTCGAAGATGCTAAGGTATTGCTTTGTTGATAGAATGCAAGTTAGTTAGGGATTAATAGAGACTTAGACAAAAAATGAGAATAGCAGACAGAAACTGCGACAATACGACAGTAATGTAAGTTTATAGCAGAAATATATCTAGCTGACAGCCACGCGTTACTTATCCCCCTTGAGAGTTTTAATACTTTTTTGTGGGAAATATCCAATTTTTTAAAAAATCAACACACTTCCTACCAGAGGCAGTAAATTGTTAGTTTTTCAAGTTAGAACTGAAACAAATCTTATTCTCAAATTTTACATTTAGAAAATTATTTTTTTGCTGCCTCTGCGGGATTAAGTTGAATAAAGTACGTTGTCATCCAAATAGCAGAAGAATTGCTGATATTATTTGTCATTCGAATGTGATTTCCGGAATGTTCTTCCTATCAGTTATCTTAAATCGGTTAGAATCGAAAACATGCTTTAAAATTTCCGAGTAATAGTTTGAAAAAATTCAAAAATTTTGGGAAATTCCTAACAAATTAAAGCTATGAAGAATTTTTTTATCCTTACATTGAACTTTTTTTATCCTCCTTACCTTGATAATGAATTTTTACTTTCCCGAGGCTTGTTAGAATTTCACAAATCTTTGTTGCATTCAAAAAAGAAACTTGTATTAATGTATAAGGCTATCTGTTCTTTAAGCGGATGTTTTATAAATTTCACATGAATATTACCAAATTTTGGACCGAATGATATCAGCAGTTTTGATGCTATTGGACTCCACCAAATCGTATACGCTCTCCCTGTTCATTGTAAATCTGAAACTGACTGCTTTATGCCATCTTAAATTTCATTTTTGTGGCAAAAAAGAATGATCATTTGTTATATATTTCTTTTTTAAAAAGCGGTCAATTTCAAATCTGTAAGTTCCACTCTATATTGATGTATAGACTCGCTTCGTCCAAAGAATTGTGAATGCTGCAGAGTTTCTGGTGATATTTTTTCAAAACTGATTCTGAGGAAGGACAGGTGAAGAGAAAATAGAAGGTAAGAAAAAAACTGGAAACTAAAATGAGGGGAAAGTCACACTAAAACTTTTTACCAGTTCTCATAAGTTCACATTCTTTTGACGTTATTCGTAAGGGCAAGGATGGATTCAAAGATGGTTATTGAAGCTTGAATTCCATAGTCTTTCTATCTTATACTTGGAAACATTTTGATTGGCTTGGATGTATGTTGTGATGATTAAGGAAAACATGATATGCATTTCCTACTGTTTTGAACCATCTTTGAATTTGTCGCCAATGTATCCTGATGGCAGTTTTGTTGGAAACGCTAACTTCATCTTGCAAATGCGGGATTATACATTATGATATATGCATGATAATCAAGTTCGGTATTGAATCAGACAAATTGAAGTCTTTGAACACTAAATTTATATTCTTTAGTACTCCAGATGATAGTTTTACCGCTTTTTCCTGAAAATAGCTTATTTTTGATCTTTGCAAGATAGTTGATAGCGTAACTTTTGAAGCTGTCATCAGTACCCAAACCAGTTACTGAGAACGTACTTTATTGAACTTATGAGTGAGACTATATTCCGTTGTGAGGTGTGTTGATGATAACAGCGGCGATTTTGGATTGGAACGGAAACAAAATTCAGGGTCGTTAAAGTTTCTTTCAATGGGATTTTGCGATTAATTCAACATTAGCAAACTTGGAGTTTGTTGTGGCTCAGGCGGAAAGAGACCATTCATGGTATTAAAGAAAACAATGTTAGATCTAATTTTTTGAGCATGTAGTGGAAAGGGTGTATTGAAATGGCTTTTATTTTTTATTAATTTTGTTTTAATAACCTATATACTGTCATGATCTGGATCAGAACATGATCTGGTTCAAGAGAGCAGCGTAAAATTGCCACATGCTGCTTATATTTACTGCTTCCCAGGCTTATAAGAATCTATTTGATGAAGCTTCATATCCTCAAAAGAGAAATGCTTTCGAACATTCACTCATTTACATAAGTGTTACTAAAGCAATCATACCATATTCCACAAACAATCCACCCTTTCCATCGTGTTCAAACATGACTAGAATACACTATCTAGATCTGCGGAAATTTCCTTTTTATTCGAGTTCGGAATTTTCGATACAACGTCGGATAAATGTATTTGAAAATGTGAACAATGAAGAAGGAAATGCAGAGTATATCTTTGAACAGGCAGATTTGACGGGAGTTGCACAGAATTCTTCTGATCATCTTTGGTCAAATGTAGGTTTATCGATTTGGATGCAGCTTTCCGTTACTATCCAAATAAATGGCACAGTCTATACTGAAAAGGAATTCTACGGGGAATTCTACGCGGAAAGGAAAGCAGCATGGCAAATAAAAACGTTTGGTATGATTATATGTGTTTTAATCTTGTGATTTGTTTGCTGCGCTTTTATTACTTTTATTATCGCTGTAAGGCTTATGCTATAATCTAAAAGAATGTTTTCTTATCTTTTTATCTTTTTATTAAGAATTTCTGAAATCCATTTTTGACTTAGATCTTGGAAATCTTAGGTCATTAAGAATCAATTCGGAACTGCTATTATTATTATCATAATCATCATGTTATTAAAGTGTTACATCGTTTGCGCGATGTTTTTCTTATCTGTCTTATTTTCTTTTGTGATTGTAATATCCATCTAGGATTCCTCAATCTGTATTTGTTACTTTGATCTTTAAAAAGGCGCAAACGTCTGCGGTAAGTGCTTAATGGTTGTTATTACTGTGAACACAGTTGGGTTTACAAAAAAATAATGGGCCATTTCGCTTGAGGTATGCTTTTTTTCACATAATTTTAGAAATTATGGTAAAATTACAGAGGGTTCAAGATATTTTTTAATGAAACGAGATTCAGATAAGGAAATCTGTAGTTTTCTGTGATTTCAGTGTGCTTTTAAATTTCAGCTAAATGCATAAAAATAAGCTTATCGAATTTTGCGATGTGAAGAATTGTGCTTTTTAGGGTTGTTATCTGAAAGCAATCGAAACACAACCACAGTTCGCAGTTGCTTGGTCTAATTTGGGTTGCGTTTTTAATGCTCAGGGGGAAATTTGGCTTGCAATACATCATTTTGAAAAGGCCGTTCAACTGGACCCAAATTTTTTAGATGCTTACATAAATTTGGGCAATGTACTGAAAGAAGCACGCATTTTCGATAGGTCTGTTTCACTTTTGATCCAATTTCTTTCAACACGATTGAAATTTTTCTTGTTTGAAGTTAATTTTGATATAATAATCTGTATCGTAATATCCTTTGCATATATATCAAAACAATCTATAATTTACAATTTATTGCTGAGAAAAATGCTATACAAAGTGGGGAAATAATTGACAGATGCATCCTTCTTCACTTTAATTTTCTATGCATTTATGCTTTTCAAATAATTGTGCTTTATTAGGAAAATGACATCATGAATCTGTTTGCTTTTTTCATTACTATCATTGGTTAACTCTAATGCGTTTTTCAAAAGTACTTTCATTCACTTACAAAATTTTTTTGCCCTTGAGCTGCCATGTTATATTTCCATAAAATCAAATTCAGTATCAACGCCTTCCCTGAAATTGTGAGACCTATCAAAATTACTGCGTGTCTTAAAATTAATTTATTTTTGTGCACAAATTATTTTAGAGCTGTTGCTGCATATTTACGTGCATTAAATTTGGCCGGAAATCATGCTGTTGTTCATGGGAACCTTGCATGTGTTTATTATGAGCAAGGGTGAGTGTTTTTTTTTTTTTTTCCAGCTTCTAGCTGATAAGTTTATTCTTTTTGGATAATCCATTTATACTTTATTTTTATATTAGTAAATAACATAAGAATTTGTAAGTGATTCATACAAATGCATAATATGGAAAATACATGCTGCCAGTTTGAAGAAATGCAAATAAATTTTCGGATTTTGTGAATGTTTTAAAGGAAGAGGAAAGAGATAGGATTTAAAAATCTTGAGTACTTATTCATGTACACAATGATATTCGTACGCACTTTACAATCACAATGCAAATCGTTTTATTAAACTTGATTTGGATAACTTTTTTTCCATTTAAACTGGAACAAATAAATTTTTTCAAATTTTATTCAACAAGCTGCTAAAACTTTGTTTTAGGCTTATCGATTTAGCTATTGATATGTACCGGAAAGCTATTGACTTGCAACCGAATTTTCCTGATGCATATTGCAATTTGGCCAATGCTTTAAAAGAAAAAGGTTTGGTATCGGAAGCGGAAGCTGCATACAATAAAGCATTGCAGGTAGATTTAATACTTGCTCTTCTGCACTTTAAATATATTTCAAAAATGTGTAAATAATTTTATTACTTTTATATGTTGTTTTATAAGTTTGTGTGCCATCATTATACTTTCTTGTATGACTGTGTATTGTTCGTTAGAACGCCAGCATTACTCTTTTTATAATAATTTATGTTACTGAAGCCAGCAATGTACTGAATTTAATAGATGAATTGTTAAAATAAATGGAAAATTGCTAAAACACTTACTGCAATTTTTAGCTTTGTCCAACGCATGCTGATTCACAAAACAATTTGGCAAATATCAAAAGAGAACAAGGGAAAATTGAGGATGCTACAAGACTTTATTTGAAAGCTTTAGAGGTTCATAATTTAATTTGATTTGAAATTTTTCTTCATAATTACGCTATCCAAGGACTGCGTATCAAATTCTTTATCCATGATAAAATAGGATATTTTTAAATCCGGATGAAATTCTTTGATGATACGATTTCATGTAGTTCTTAGATAACGTAATTATGAAAACTTGCATTTCTGTCAATTCACTTTTAATATGAAGTAGGGACAAGTATATAATTATTTTATTAATTTTGAGAGTTGGACTTTCAACTTCAAAAATCACTGGTTTTTTTGAATTAAAAATTATTTAGGAATTATCCACTATAATTAACTTTTCTTAAGATTTATCCTGAATTTGCTGCTGCACATAGCAATCTTGCATCGATACTCCAACAGCAAGGCAAGCTGCAGGATGCAATAAATCATTACAAAGAGGCAATTCGTATAGCACCCACATTTGCTGATGCATATTCAAATATGGGAAATACACTGAAAGAAATGGGTGATGTTGGCGGAGCGTTACAGTGTTATACTCGAGCCATCCAAATCAATCCTGGATTCGCTGATGCACACAGTAATTTGGCTAGCATACATAAGGTAAATAATTTCTTTATTTGCTCTGTTTTATAAATGGAATCTTTACCTCTTGTTTATTTTCCGCTTTCATTTTGCAGCGAAATACTTACATTGATATGAAGCTAAATATTATAGTGTTTTTAATTATTTTCAATGTTTTTAGGATTCTGGAAATGTTCCTGAAGCAATTCAAAGCTATTCAACAGCACTCAAGTTAAAGCCGGACTTCCCTGATGCGTTCTGTAACTTAGCTCACTGCTTGCAGGTATCTGCGGTTTCTTATCATATAAATTCCTAATACTATGGAATGCTGAGACATACTGTGTAATGCTAAGACTATTATGAAAAGAAGGAGGAAGTGATAAATCAGATTTACTGTCGGTTACAGATATTTTTTTCGTTGCAGATAACCTTAGAAACTGACGCGGAAATAATTGATTTGAAGTAGTAGTTAGAGATCTTTATTGCGTTTGTTACACATATCTTTTTTTCAAAGTATCCACGAATTTTTTTACAGAAATTTTTCGGGCGGTTTTCTAAAATTGACTCAATATTGAATAATCTTTACAGGGACTTTGTTTCTTTATAATAAATAAACTTCTGGTAGTCTGTCTCTTAATAATGTGACAGTTTGAATCTTAATTTCAGATTATTTGCGATTGGACAGATTATGATAATCGCATGAAGAAGCTTATAGCTATTGTTGATGATCAACTGCAAAAAAAACGACTGCCATCAGTACATCCGCATCATTCAATGCTCTACCCATTAACGCATGCTGCTCGAATAGCTATTGCGGCAAAACACGCACAGTTGTGCATTGAAAAAGTAAAAAATATTTTTTATCAATTTATTATTACTACTAGATCAGTACTAGTTTCATTACTAGGTCAGTACTAGTTTCATTACTAGTTTCTCTGAATGATTTTCACTTTACAAATCATAGCTAGGTTGATTATTGTTGGAATTTTGTTTCTGATTTGGATACTTATAATGCTGACAGCATAGCGTCAACAACTTCATGACATACCTTCATCGTAAGTGCTCTTGTCTATTGAAATAATAGTTCTCTTGATACTGAATGAGTCATGCTTAATAAGGCACTTCATAATAAAAACAATTTAGCATCATTTTGTTCAGACGAAAATAACCGCTTCAGTTTATCTGTTGATGATATTATTCATTACAACGGTTGAATTCACTATAGTCAATTAATGTAATTTTTAGATCAGCTAATAAAAATAGTCATTCTTATTTAGGTCCAAATATGTCACAAGGCGCCATATATATATCCAGATCGGAACAGCGTTCGAAAAGGACAGCGTTTACGAATCGGTTATGTATCATCTGATTTTGGCAATCATCCGACCAGTCATTTGATGCAGTCAATTCCGGGAATGCATAATCGTGAAAATGTTGAGGTGGAAATCATATATATAATTCATAACTTAAGTTAAAAATATCAAGTATTTTTTTCCGAGTTATTTTTTGTATAAATTTATAGAAAAAGATTTTGTTTTTCTTAGAACTGTGGAGGAATAAGAATCGGTCATGGAAAGTAAGATCAATTTAGTTCTGCCAGAGTTGTTTAAAATTGCAATTTCCATGTTTATGTAAATCATTTTAGGTTTTTTGCTATGCTCTTTCTCCAAATGATGGTACCAATTTCCGACAGAAATTGATGAATGAATCAGAACATTTCGTTGATTTGTCACAGGTATGAATGTCTAATTTACATTCAGCTTTTTAAATCGAAATTTTGGGTTTTTCTTTCCACAGTCATTTTGTTTTTTCTTGTTCTTCGAAGTTTTCAAATGTTTTTATATCAATATTTCCTTATTCATTAAGCGTAGATTATGTTGTGCATTTTTTTTTTCGAAGACATTCCCATGATTCTGTCCATTCTAAGGAGATTTTAAAGATTTAAAAAGACCATTGAAGATTAACTTTCAGACTATAATTTTTAGATTACATGTAATGGAAAAGCAGCTGATCGTATACATGATGATCGGATTCATATTCTGATAAATATGAATGGATATACGAAAGGTGCACGCAATGAAATATTTGCGCTACGTCCAGCACCCATCCAAGTCATATTTTATTCCATTTTGTAATTCACTTCAAGTTTTTCATTTCGATAATAGCACAAAAAATGAGCATATATATTTGTTAGAAATAAAATGCCAACATATTTCTTGGACTGTATTGAAATCTTTTTTGTCAGTGATCTGGAAAGAAGCAACTGTTAAATAAGTATTGATGAAAGTATTGATTTTAGGTGATGTGGCTTGGTTATCCGAGTACTTCAGGTGCTCCATTTATGGATTATATAATCACTGATTCGGTAACATCTCCTTTAGAACTTGCTCATGCTTATAGTGAAAAACTTGCATATATGCCTCATACATTCTTTATTGGTGATCATGCCCAAATGTTGAAGCATCTTACTGAGCGAGTGATTGTTAAAGTATGTTTTTTTCGTGTAGTTTATTTCATGTTAATTTTTTTGCTTCTTATTAATTCGCTATTATTTCAGTTTTTATGCTATCACTTATTGGGCATTTCTAGGAAAATAGCATTGTATAACGTCCGAATCAATGGAATTTTTTTCGGATATTACATAGAAATTTAATGGTATTAGGAGGTTCGGCAACTATTAATATTTTTTTACAGGAGAAAAATGATCCAACTCCGATTGATAAGGAAACCGTTACAGTTGTGAATTCAGTGAATTTGGAGCCGCTATTATCAAAAGCAGAAGTCAAGGTAAGGGATAAACTACTGCCCCATGATAGAAACGTAAAATAATGGAAGTGTAGTAGAAATGAATACGAAGTATTGGTTTTTAAATTAAAAATTGAAATTGTTTCTAATAACACTGATATTGAGTAAATGCATTATCTTCTAAAAAATCTTTTTAGCCATTTGTTCGCGAAGCTGAAGTGGCGCATGGTCCGGAACGTGACATGATCAAAACCGAAGTAGTGCTTCCAGTAATTGAAGTACCAACAACTGAACCTCTTAAGCAGATGATTGGTTCTGGCATGATTGCTGGTAACGTCGAAGGGGTACCCGTACAGAATGGTCTTACTACTTTAAATCAAGTTCGTTTTATTAGCATTTTTTTTTCAAAATTTTTAAAGAGAGTAAAATTAATTTTTCAAATATTCTTGTTGCAGACATGAATGAAAATATGTATGAATCAAACAAAATGCAATAACTAAAGTGGTTATATTTAAGTGTTTAAAATAAATTACAACCTCGTTTTCTGCTTCAATTGATTTCCTCAGTATTTTTCCATCATATTATTGCATTTGTTTGGGTTTTCATTAGCTTATATGGATTTCATAGCTTTTCTAATTGGCCGATACTAAATACTAAAATATCCATATCCAGAAGTTAAGAAGGAATAGAAGGATTTGCGATGAAACATAGCGAAATAAATATTTTTTGTTTTATATCAATGTCTTTAATGCCGCTGTTTCAGACGCATGTAAAAGCAGCAACAGGTGAAGAAGTACCACATACTATCCTGGTTACTTCACGGCAACAATATGGACTACCTGATGATGCAATTGTTTTTTGTAATTTCAATCAGCTGTATAAAATCGACCCTCCAACCCTTTCAATGTGGTGTGACATCCTGAAATTGGTAGGAATTTTATAAATTTTATTCTAAATCAATAGGTTATCTTTCACTAAGTAATTTTTATTATCCATAATTTTCATAGTAAATTCTGCTTTTCGTTGTTTCGTGACTTTAAATATTTTGAATCTAATTTTGATTCTTCAGTTAAATGGCTATTCTAGGTGCCAAATAGCATTCTTTGGTTGCTTCGATTCCCCTATCATGGAGAACCAAATGTAATGCGGTTTTGTGCGGAACGCAATATTGATACGCGTCGGATTGTGTTTTCCAATGTTGCTGCAAAAGAAGAGCATGTACGACGGGGGCAACTTGCAGACGTTTGCTTAGATACGCCACTTTGTAATGGACATACGACTGGAATGGATATCTTATGGACAGGGACACCAATGATTACTATGCCATGTATAATTAATTACTGTTTCTTTATTTTTTTAGAATGTTTAGATGAAGGATGAGATTTTATGTGACCAGGAAGAATTTTTCAAATAACATTGAGAATTTTAATTTAAATTGCAGATATAACTAGTAGAATGTTAAGCAAATTATTATAATGATGGGAAAGTTTTTCCCATTGAAATTATAAGACGGAATTTTGATCAATTATTTCAAAGTAACTCGATCTACTAATCTGCTGAAAATATCTCTTTCATAGTGGAAACATTGGCATCGCGTGTTGCATCGAGTCAATTGTACGCTCTTGGTGTACCCGAATTGGTAGCAAAAGATCGCGAAGATTATATCAACATTGCTAAAAGATTGGGGACTGATCGAGAATAGTAAGTATTCCTTATTTTCATCATTTTCATATTATGCAGAGATTTAAAAATTTTTTTACTTGATTCCTTTTGTTATTTTGTTGGATAATACGATATATTTTTGTCACTAACATCGCATTTTCTACACCAAATATCTGGCTAAACAGTGCGATTTTTATGTAATTTATGATAATGCTCTAACTTAATTTTAAGCGAATAAATTTTAGTCTTAGTCAAATTCGTGCAAAAGTTTGGAAAGCTCGAACAACGTCGACACTATTTAATGTTCGACAATACTGTTCGGATATGGAACGTTTGTTGCATAAGATGTGGAAACGTCATGCAGATGGCTTGCCACCGGATCATATACTATCAGATCGTGAGGGACGAGATCCAAGTGACAGAACTAACTAAAATCATAACTCTTCAAATGTTCATTACACATTGGGAAATTACTAAAATAAAAGGCGAAGGTTGTTTGCTGATAGATCTGTTAAGTTAAAAATTGAAATTCATGAATTAATTTGAAGCTCGTTAGCGCATTTCAAGCGACTCATTTATTTATGGGTTCGGTTCGCTGTTGTATCACTTTGGCAAGATGGAATGATTTCTTATTTGTTATAAAAAGTAAAACAGCTATTTTACAATAGTTAGTGATGTGAATTATTGATATCCTTTTTGTTGAATTGGGAACTTAGGTAACTCAAAGACGTAATTATATATCTAAAAGGATTAAACAAATGCTTTTTTTTTGCAATTGTAACTGATATTTAGTCAACTTATATTTGTTTAATTTTTTCGCTATATATTTTCGCCACAGTTTTTTTTTTTTTTTTTTTTTGATGCAGTGGCTACATAAGATTCGGTTGTAAGTCTTAGGCTGAAATTCAATGAAATTAGAAATTATAAAAAATTTCTTGTCATTTATCTCATACACTAATTATGTCTTGTGTCTTTTGTTACATTTTTGTTCATTTTTCTCTTGTTCTTTTTTTTCTTGTTATTCGGATTTTATTTAACTGAATATAGATTCGTGAATGTCTTTATCGTGTTATCAGATGAAATATTTGAACAGTCCATTTTAAACTTTTGTTCCAAAGTTTGTGTTGGCTTCTTTAACTTCTATTTTTAGCCATAAAATAGCGGGAAAATGAATTGCAATTTTTTTTGTAATTGCTTAATCTTGTGATTAATGTTTCATGATGATGTGCAGAGATGCATTAGGTGAGATGATGAGATGTTTGAGGTGCTTTTTGTTTTAGTTAAAATGGTATTAATCATGAATGTATTTCTGTGTAAATTGATTGACTTAATTTTTCGAGGGAATCTATTTGTAGTAATTGGCTGAAACTTCCCGATAATGATCATGCCATTGCTCATTCAAATAGCGATTTCGAAAGCTTGATCTTACCATAATGAAAAGCGAGAAGAAAAGGGGCAAGTATCGTTTATTTTTATTAATTTCGGGATTGAAAAATTCTATCATTTGTTTGAAAATTTTATGTGTAATTCGGGAAGATTTCATTATTCTATTTTATGCTTTGTATATGCTTTCAATATTTGCTTCGATATTTACAAACTGTGCATTATTATGTAGAAGATTATAACCTCATAGTTATTATATGAAAACTGAACAAACATAAATGAGTTATACGTATATACGAAATAGAGATCATGGTTATAATACTATTAAATTAGAAAATGATACGATATGGATGCTGCTAGCCTGTTCCATTCCTCTATCATTTATGAAATTTATTTGTTTTCTCATTGCTTTCCTTCTTTCCGTGTTTTTTCTGGTTAGAATGATGGTTTTTTTTTTTTTTGAAATGGTTCTTTATTGTTCCTATTTTTTTGTCGTCATTTATTTTATTTTTTAAAATAAGTGAAATTTTATGTGGAATTGCCTCATTTAGTCTGTCAAATATTTTAATGTTTTCCAAGATATCATTTTTAGGGATAAAATTTTTGAAAATTAATGGCAATTCAATGATATTGAAAATGAAATTTATTACAATCACTCGTGCAAGGAAGAGTTGGCAATGCAAATAATCATATATATATTTCTTCCTTTTTTATTTCATGAAATATTATACGAATGAAAGTTATTGTGAGAAATAGTAACATTTTCAAGTGGTTTCATGAAAAATCTTCGTTCTCACTTCTTTACCATCTCGAGACATTTCTCGACTACCTTGCATAGCTTAACTTCCATTCATATATTGGTAATCACAGCTATGATATCATTATCAATATGCAAAGTATTGATTATGGGATATACCAAAGAAGAATAATAAGTAATTTTATCTATTAATAGACTTAATTTCTTGCTAAATAACTTATATTTAGGATTTATGAAATATGAATTAATAATAGAATTAAATTACAAGGGGAATTGTTAGTGAATAAATGATCAAAAATTTGTTGTAATAATTCCTGGCATCATTTCAAAAGGAATACATAGTGCAGTTGTACGGAAGATAAGAAATATCTTCAGATGTGCATTTGTTCTGATAAAATTAGTGAAATAATTGAATTAAAGAAATGAAAAATTGATATGTCATTAATCAGATTAGTTTTATGATTATATTATTCATAATGGTACTATTCATCATCATAAGTTATTTGTTTTAAGACTTATATTATATCTTTATTGATACGATCTTAAAATTTATATCAGCTTTTTAATGTTATTTTTTTTTTCAATCGTAAGATAGACATTAAGATAATTTATTTTTATTTCTAAATGTATTTTTTTTTCTTTTTATCATGAGTGGGATGATAGAGAAGAAAATGGCGATAACGGAATAGAATAATACATGATTTTGGAAAAATGATATAGGATTATTTTTGTATTGGTAAGGAGAAAAACATCATGTCACGTCATTTGCGCTCACGTGAATCACTTTGGCTTTTTAATTTTGTGTTACACGGATCACTACAATGTTTTACTTTCATATGTTCGCATTGGAGTTTTACAGAACTAAAAGAAATCATTTCACAGTTTTTTTTTAAAAATAAAACTTCACTGATATAATGATTGGAGATTGAATATTTCGATGCTGCGGTTTTTTAGAGTATTATTTTGAAAAATGAAATATTGATAGGAGTGAATTTATATTTATTAATGTTTCTGAATCATTCATATATTTATATGCAATTATATGCAGTAGTTTGAATTTAATTCAGAGGAATTTCAAAAATCTTATTGATAGTCCATAAATTGTTTAGTGTAACTATGTTATTACAAAATTGTTTGGAAAAGTTTGCGTTTTGGACTTTAATAACTTCTAACTGCCGATGAATGAAGGAATATGTCCAGATTTTTCCAAATTTTTCTATGTGTAATCACTTTAAAGAAATGTTCTGCATAGTTTAATTAATCTAAATTATTTCAGCAACAGTTGCAATAATCACAAATATTCCTTTTTGTCTTTGATTTTGATTTAAGCATAAATATTTTATGTTAAATTTTATTGAAATTATGTGGAGGATTTTTTGTATTTGCCATTTCATTCATAATAATGAGAATCCAAAAGTGTAGTTTTTTTTTTTTTTTGTTTAATAGAAATTGATATAAATTAATGATCAAATCAAGCTTAAATGCAGTAAAATACATATTAATCATTGCCAATGAATTCTTCGTACTCTTTTGTAATGAATTCATGCGGGTACATGCTGTCATACGGAATCAATTCAATTTAAAAGATGCTTTGAAAAATTAGAAGAAGTAAAAAAATTGATTGCAATGATTTTGCTTCTTACAGTTGTTTCATTACTTTTCCTATGGAAAGATACCAATTGTACTTTTAGTTTTTAAATTCATAATTTTAAAATAAAGTTTTTATTACCCGTAATCCACATGATTGTATCATTTGAAGTTTTTAGATATTTTGATATTGTCCTATAAATTTTTTTCTTTCTCTGTTTTCCATTTTGCAGTGTAAATTTTCAATGAATCATTGATTTATTTTGCTTGATTTGATTGAATAGATTTCTAAAATTTAAAAAAAAAATTACCGTACATTTTACAATAAGCATCGAGAAATGTTCATCTTAACAAATTCTTTTGAAAACATTGCGTGCATAATTACACCAAGCATTGCTTACTTTAAATTTGAATTATGCAAAAAAAAAGATTCTCTCTTAATAATCATTTTTGACTTTATAAATTAGTAATTGTAAATATTTATGTGTGAAAGTAAAGAAAATAGTTTTATTCTTTCTAGCAAAAAAAGTGAAAAAATTGACAAATTAGAGAGTTAAATAATTATTGTGTCTGATTATGAAAAGAAAAGAGTAAATGAAATGTTCCTTATCTATTTCAAAAACTTTTTATTCTTTCAAGAAAGAAATAATAATTCATTTCAATCCTATTTTGTAATGATGTGGAAAAAGTATTATAAAATATTTCAATGAACATTGAACAAATTCCCAAATGCAAAGCAATGTAATATTTAATTTAATTGTTAGTCTTTCAATAAATAATTAATATTCCAAAGAATTAATTTTACTTGTAAAATTTCAATTGACAATCTTTTTTAAAATAAGTGATTTCGATAAGCATCCATTGAAATTCTCTGCTTTATTTTTGCTATTAAATATCTCTCTGTATTCGTTATAGTTTATTTTGTATCTTTTTAATAATTTTTAAAAAAGATTTTCAGGAACTTATTAAGGTCAATTGTAGTATAGTACTGTTTCAATCATTTCTTTTCCATAATTATATCGTATAATAATTGGATATAAAATAAGAACGATGAAGCTACCATATAGATCAAAAGCTTGAACTTTAAACTTCCTCCTGAACTGAAAATACCGGTCTAATCCAGTCTTCAACTGAAGATCCTGCTCTAACCCGGTCTTCAACTGAAGATCCCGCTCTAACCCGGTCTTTCAAATAATTTCACTTAACCAGTCTTTACTGTAATTAAGTTGCAATATTTCGGTGAATTCCTACAACAGAACTTTTCTTCAGATAGTAGTATCTAAAAATTACTGGATTTAAATGCTTCGGGGTGTATGAGATGTTTAGTGGTACTTCTTCCATTTTGTTCGTAGGGGATGTCCCGGGATACTATTATAATATTATATAGGTAACAAATTGTTTTGATGAATTACTTTGACTTGATCTAAATGGATCATTTCCTTTATTTAGTTTAGGTTGCGATGAAACTCACTGCATCAATGTAAGAAGTGTAAGCTATGAATTGTATCAGTTCTATTACTTTTATTCATTTTTTTTTTTTTTAATATAATTAATTAATTTCAGTGAAACTGAATTAATTAATTTCAGGGAAACTGAATGCTCGTGAATGGACGAGCTTTGGCGCAATTATGCACGGATGACTCATATGAAGCCAAACTTTCCGGTGCTCTCTTCCTATTACAGGTTGATTTTTTTGTCATTACAATGAGATATAATTTCTGGTGAAATGATTGAATGCCTTTTTGACATAGATGTAATCCAAAAAGAAATGTGACATATACTTTTTTTATTTTGTAGTATAAAACGGCAAATATTTTAAAACAAAGTCGTACAAAGCTGTGTGTGCGTGTATATGTATGTGTGTATACGTGTGTGTGTGTGTGTGTGTGTGTGTGTGTGTGTGTGTGTGTGTATCTTTATCTTTTATTTAGTGAAGCTTCAGAATTGAAATTAAAATTGAAAGCAAATTGTAATTTATAAAAAATGCAAGATTTCTAAATATTACTATGGCGAGGAGGTATTAATACTTAGCAAATTTATTTGCAGCGATTCATAATGTATTTACAATCTAATTTACATATATGACTGTGATATTGATGCATAAATCAATGTTTAAGTAAGGAAATATTCAGTGATTGAAATGAAGTAACGGATTTTAGCATATATACTTAACAAATATTTTATGGAAAGATGATTATAGGAAGGACGTTGGCGATCTTTGCATGGTATATTAAAAGCTAATTTACTCTTTTTATTCAATGAGCCGGCAAATGTCGGAATTGAAGCGCCATGTATAATTTTGATCTTGGAGGATTGTTATATGGAACTTTGTGATGATAATGCAACAAAGCGGTCTTTTTCATTTGAAGTCATTTTAAAAACGTATGTTACACTTTCTAATTTCAGAAATTATTATAGATTTGATTTATGTAGTTCAGTGGGTCTTGAACATTAAACTTGTCATTACCTTGGAATTTATTTTCAAGTATTTTAGAAGTACTTAAATCGCTTCATTTTTTCATTCTTTCTCCTTCTCTGATTTTTCATTTTTCACCTTTGATAGCAATCAATATTTCTGGTAGATTTATTATGGGTTTTCAAACTCAACCAAAGTTTTTTTTTTTTTTCATTGCAACCAAAGTTTGAACAAAAATAAAAAACTTCTCCAATTTGCAGGACTGGAAGGAAGTTTACTTTTGCAGCCGACAATCTTAAGGCATTAGAACAGTGGATTTCTTCACTGACAGTTGCTTCAGTGGAATACATTACGATCACAAAGCAGTCATTTTTGGAACAAATAAGTGAGAGTGAAAAAAAAGTTGAATAATAAAATGGAAATTTTTAATTCACTTGCTCTTGATGATTTTCACTGTTTGTTACTGATTTCAGTAATAAAACATTAAATATCAAAATAATATTCCAATTATAAAACAAAGAACTATCGGTCATTGATAATTAGATATTCTGCCATTTTGACCTCTATTATTTTCTAATTCCTTACTTTTATGTAGCTTCTCAAGGAAGTAGGAGTTTGGAAATTTTTTGTGCTAACTAATCATCGTACATCATCTTTCATTATTTGTATCTTTTGTATATTTTTTGGTTATTTACGGACTTAAGAGATTTTTTTTATATGGATAAACGAGAAGTTATCTAATGAATGTTTTTGCATTCGAATGTGATTCAAAAATGCAGGAACTGTAATATGTGACACAAAACGAACATTCATATGAGTGAAGCTTTTTCACATAAGTTCAGCGTCATTCTCTTCTGTTTTACTCAATAAATTACTGAAATTTGCTTCCATCATTTAATTTCGAATAAATATTAAACTTTGAAATTTGAAATATATAACGTGTTTTTTCATAAATGCAGTTTCTGTCTACCTTTTCATGTTTGTTGTTAAAAAAGATTAGACATAGTTTTAATTGATATATAAATTAGATGAATTAAAACAACGGTTCAAGAAACTGAAATGACTTAACTAAAAAAGACATTCTAAAATTCGGGAAATTTTATGTTTACTGGGTGATAGTTTTGTACCCGATTGAAGGGAATTTCGGGGAATTCTGTGTTTCTTTGCACTAGTGATTTAATTATGAAGTATACTATGAGAATGAAAATATTTGTAAATAAAATAAATTTTTGGAAAATTTGAGTCTAGGACACGAACAATTGCAGTGCGCCCTATAATTAAAACGGCAGGAAATGCCGGTGAGTTTTTTTAATTAGTAATTTAAACTTGCTAAATTTTTACCAGATCTGGTCTTTATCAACATAATTTCTATTGCTTTTAAGTAATGAGCTTTAAATTTTATATCAGAAAGCAAATTTTCATTGTAAAATTACTGTCATCTTTTAAGGCATATCATTCGAAGTTTACCGATGTTACAGTGGTTGTTGGGAACATGGCAGTTCTTCCAATACGATCAAATGTGAAAGGACCAGCTCCACGAATTGGTAAGTTGCAAAAATAATTTGTTTATATTCTACTTCAAAAAAAAAAAATGCAGTTTTACTGTATATTTGGTTTGTTAAGCATAAAATCTTTATTCAGTTAATCAACAGTTTATTTTACTCTTCACTGATTAGTAATTTAACTGACTTTGAAGTTTAGGAAATTATCAATAATTTCAATAAATTTCTTTCTTTCATCTCCGATTCTGGTTTAAATGGTAATAGTCGCTTGTTCCCATTACAATAATATAAAATGTAATGTATGATAGTGTTTCAGGAAATTGTATTGATTAATAAGTGGGAAATGAGAAGCCTAAAAGAATGTATGCCGATCATTTAAATGAACTGTTTTCAGATAATGGTGAAGACATAATTGATGAAGCTCTTGCTTATTTCAAACCGAATATTTTCTTCCGTGAATTTGAAATTAAAGGTCCTGCTGACCGAACACTCATTTATCTAACATTGTATATTTCGGAATGTTTAAGGAAGCTACAAAAGGTAAATTTTCAAACAAGTTATTGCCCACATTAGTTTTTAAAGATTTTTGATAATTAGTTAAATATTACTGCTCCTTTTGATAGTGGTTATATCACGTAATTTTGAATTGTGTGAGTTTTTATAGCATATATTTTGGCTTTTATAGTTATATTCATCTTAAAGTTTATTAATTCCAATTTCCAATAGTATCTTCATTAATTAACATTACAGATACAAAAATTTTCTAGTGTTTTTAACATGATAATATAATAAAATGGCAAAATAAGCATTTCTTAGTTAAGAAGGACTTAATGTAGTTGTTTTGTTTGGAATTAAATGAGAAATTTTAAGTACTCCAACTTCAATAACTTTTCTTTCTGTTATTATGTATTTCGTGCAACAGATTCTCAATATATACTTTTCAGAGCTCAAATAGATCACAAGCAATAAAAGATTTATCGGTATTGGCATTGAGTCATCATCTTCCAATACCTGGCGAAGCAGCTTTTCCACTGAACAGTATGTATAAAGCTCCAACAAATCGAAATGAAGAAGGTGAGTCTGCATCAATCAGTTCTAAAATTCGATTACTTTTTCCTGAATTTCTGAATAGATCATTTTTGCTAACATTCGGTGAGTATTCAAGTAGATCGGCATGTCCGCTTAAATTATATTTTAGTAGGAACCGAATATTTATTGCTTATTTTAATAATGCTGGCTATCTTGGTTTTTGTTTGAACGTACCAGTGGTTTGCTGAAATGGTGGTACTTGAAGCAATAGATTTCAAAAAACTCTCATATTCTTAGTCATACTTCAAGAGCTTTTTACTCTTTTTTTGATTTGCTAATCAGTCTGATTTGTCAGATGTTATGCGCTCATATCTTCTGCAGCTGAGACAGGAATTAGGAGCACGTTTGTTAGAACACGTTTTTGAGCCGAATAATGAAAAGCCAAACAAAGTGAGTTGTTTTCTGTCAAGTCCCATAAATTTTGTAGAAGCAGAAATAGCTAATAAAATTTTGTTAATGCATTAACTTTTAGTTCCGTATATATTCAGATTAGATGAATCTATAAAAATTAATTAGGTGATTTTTCGAAAATGACTCCCATGTTTGAAGATTTCATGGTCGCTAAAAACAAGTTTGAGAGCATCTAAAGATTTTCTGATGAAGATCTATTATTAATAAATAAGCCTTGTTGCAGTGGTGGATGTGTTTTGCTCGACGACGTTTTATGGATAAGGGTTTGGTCAGTCCCGGTACTGTTTTGTAAACGTTTTTTTTACAAAAGGTGATATCAATCCCGGAATCAAATAATTTCAAACCCTATTTTTTCCTTTGTTACCCTCGCTGTTTATTTTTTCAAGACATTTGAACATTTGAAACAAATTGATAGTTCGGAAAATAATCGAATTAAAAAACAAAAAACAGTTTAATTACTTTCAAGTTTATCTAGTAGAAGCAATTCAATCGTGCACCATGGGTAAACCTTTTCTATTAAAGACCTCAATATTATCACAAAGAGATTGATCTGCAAAACTGTAAAAATTGTCTATGTTCGTTTTTTTAAATGATAAAAATCGAGCGATGACTTATTTTGGGTGTTTGTCTTATGAATTCTAAAAAATTTTTGTTTCTGTAATTTTGAATTTAAGCGGAGTTTCAAAATAAACCGCGTTTTTTGTTAGTTTCCGTTTTTTGTTGGTTTCTGAATTTTCCTCGTCACCAGCCTTCTGGATTACTCATACAATATTTTGATATTATTGATCATTTAATCATTTAGATTAATTTTGATGCTTGTTAGGTGGTATCAGTGACAGGTAATAATGATAAGAAATCTTCAATTTTGGAATATTAAGTAGAAAAGTTCTTAAAATTGTATTGTAATTTGATTAATAAGTTTGATTGATTCTTATTTATTTTAATGTATTGGCAATGTTGCATATGTTTTATGAAATCGAAAATAAGTGATTCCATAATATTTTTTATTTTCGCATACACAAAACAAAAAATTCATCTCTTCATGTTGGAATTCTCGGTAAGATGTAATAAAACATGCCACATGCGAATTGTTCAGCAGGTCTTTTTTTTTTGCTTTTATTTTCTAGACTGGAAAAAGCCTGCATCGTTGAGATAAAATTGAAAGTTGAAGGGGAAAAATTTTCGTCATAATAGATGGAATGTGATATGATTGATTCTAGCAATTATTTCCCAAAAATTCAACTATCTCACTTATTCGACTTTAATACGCTTATTTTGTTTGGTCTTTCATAAAATTGAGCTAATTATTGAAGTGTCTCAATGGTTACATTTGTCCCTTTCCTTCATATTAATAGTTAAATGCGCTATGAAAGAGGTTTGTTGCATTTATTTCAATGCTATTTCATACCTTTAATACATATATTTTTAGCAAATAGAGATAAACAAATTTTGCATAACCAAATTGTAATTCCAAAATTTCAAAATTATGAATTTGAAATAATTAAATAGCTGTGACAATGTCAAACTGCTTTCAAAAAGATAAAGGTTTGAGTTTTAAAATTTCATTTCAACTTTGTAAAAAACTGAAATCCCCAAATGTTTAGTCAAAAATTGTTGTAATTTTTATCAGATGGTAATTCGAATAATTGTTAGACAAATAATGGGAATAATTACATGTGGGTAGGATGTTTTTTTCCAACTTTGTTCAATTTTTGCTGAAATCATAAACCTTCTAGTACAAGTATTCATTAATATGATTAAGTCTTTAATAAGCTATTCAAAATTTTGATAGGATGAATTTGTCACTTGACGCCGAGCATAAATTATTGATAATAAAGAACAGTAATTAATAATAAGAACCTTCTGCTTTTTCCCATAGATATCATTTCGTTCAGGAATTTTACAACGCTGTCACGAAGTACAAAGAGATGCGAGCACGATTTGATCAAAGACAAAAATTAAAAAATGAATATGAATTGCTGATTAAATTCGACGAACATACATATGAATTGTTTGGATTATATCAACAAGCTATCGTCGGTGATATTAATGTTCCAAGTGCGGTGATACTATTCTATTTCATCCAACTAACATTTGATTAAATTAAATTGGAACAGTTTTGCATAGTACTAAAATATACTAAAATACTATGTATTTTAGTACTATGCATTTTTTTCAGTACGATGTACTATACATTTCAGGAATTAAAAAAGGATTTTATTACATTTTTTTTTTTTCACTTTATTCTTACTTTCATAAATGTATGAAAAAAATTCCGTAAATTTAATCTATGGTCAATTTATAATTATTTATTATTCCAGATCAGAACATTTCGCTAAAATTTGCCTTGTATTTATTTCTTGATGAAATAGTTTAAAGTTTAAAGACGAAAAATTTATGGCAATAATTTAAACTGTTGCCATTGAAAAAAAAAAAAAAAATCATTTGAAAATTTCAATCAGATCTCAAATTTTATTTTTTGGAAGTAATAATAATTTGGCATGGAATAATATTGCTTATATCATGACAGAAATGAATTATCGTGATCCAAATGAAATGTCATACATGTGGTCGTGGATTAAGGGAAATCGTAAATGGCATGCATGGAATAAGTGTAAAGGTCAGCTAGCATAATTGATATATGTGAAGTTGTTTTTGTATTTTAATTATGTTATAATTTTACTGAACAATTTTAAATAGGATTTCAGAATTTCCCAAACTTTTATTTGTAATATTTCTGAAAAATTACTTTTTTATCTTATGTTTTTCCGATTACTCTTTTTTACTTTAAAAAATTGTCAATCAAACCTTTTGTTATGTACTTTTTTATGGTTATCAAAAGAAAACGCAATGTGTTTGTATGTGGAAAGAATGAATGAACTGGAAAAAGAATTGGATGAACTTGTAGAGGATTGGAAAGATGAATTGGATCCACGAGTTCCCGATAAAAATGCGTGGATACCGGAAGAAGAAAAGGAGAAATTTCAAAAATTTATGGAACAAGCAAAACATGAAAGAAGGTGCAGCACTAAAAAATATTGAGACAAAAAATTAATTAATTGCTAGTAGATTTATCATTGATTATTGATTCGCAAAAAAAAACAAATATCAGAAGATATAATATTAGCAAAGAATTGATGCAAAAAGAGAAATTCAGTGTATTTAAATTATTAATTTATTAAAATAGTAGATGAAATGAAATATTGAAAAATTAAAGCAAAAAAGTTTCTTACTGATACCAGTTCAGTTTTTAAAAATTCTGGCTGATAAATTAGTAATTAATAAAAAATATATACTGAGTTCTGCAATCATTAGTAATTTTCTGCTTTGCAGAGAACGAGATGCATTGAAGCGTCAAAAAGAAATTGAAGATGGAATGTGGGATGAATGAAATCCCAATGTCGGAAAAGTTTAGAAAAATTAAATATTGAAGTTCAATAATTTTTTTATGAAATTTCTGGTATAAATCATTGTTAAACAACATTATTTCTGCATTCGAAAGTAAAAACGACTTTTATTTGCATCACATTGATATTTCAATGACAATTTTGAATTTTTCGCTCATTTGGACAATTATTTTTGTAGACGAACGAGCAAAAAAATATATGCAGTGAAAGAAATTATACAGTAACTGTGTAATTATATGGAAATTTAGTTTCTAAACAATAAAAAAATTTTTTTTAATGCGGATTAACTTATCATTGAATTGCTCAATTACAATAAATGGAATCTATGATAGCATGAGGACTTGTCTCAACAGAGGAAATTGTGATGATATGACAAAGGCTATTATATGAACCGATAAAAATTATTAGTGATAAGGATGGTAAAGCAAAGGAAATTCAGGATGAAAGAAAAACTTTATATTTTATATATTGTTCACATTTATTTACAACAGCACATTATAAATATAAATAAAAAGAAAAGTGATATTTCAGAATAGTTGAACAATTTCTGTTTCAAACGTCGTCATCATGAAGTTGAGTAGCAGAATGAGGCGAACAACCGCCATGATCTCGAACTGTTGTGATACTGGATGATTCAGTAATTTCACTTTGGAATGCTTGATCATCATCTATGAAATGAATCATTTTGAAATATCACTTCTCTTTTTATTTGTAATTTCACCAACTCATAAATTATCTTGTAAAAAAAAAGGATAAACACTTCTTCGTATTTTTCGCAAATCTCTAAAATAGTGCTAAAAAATTCGTCAAAAAAAAAAATAGACAAAATCAAAGGTCATACCTCCGCTGTTTTTCAAGTAGATGCGAAATGTGAAACAATTAATTATAACAATTAAGAAAACAATGATACTGATTCCAACTAATAAACCAATAGTTACATTACCAATCGGCTGCAAATTACTTTCATCTTCGATTTGGTCCAACGTTGATACCGTTGTACTGAAATATGATGATTAGAAAAAAAAAAATTACGGAATGAACATTTTTATAAATTGAAAATTGAGATTAATCAAAAAAAATTTTTGGCAAAACCAATTTCTTCACAAAAACTTCTGAATTAATTCTTTAAGGTAGGAAACTTTAACTGGAACTAAACAACTGAGCAAATTTTCTTTTAAATCGCTGCATAATATCTTTACGAAAATTCTTAAAATTTTTCCGAGAAACAAAACGTAACACAATATAGTTCATTTCGAATTTGTAAGCGATTTCTTCTTTTTTAAGATAAATTTTGAATACCTCAGTTCCTTTAAAAAAAACTGATTTTTCAAAAATTTGA
Source organism: Mansonella ozzardi (assembly GCA_029876185.1). NCBI lineage: Eukaryota > Metazoa > Nematoda > Chromadorea > Rhabditida > Onchocercidae > Mansonella > Mansonella ozzardi. The sequence continues at coordinate 68,211 of JARVGP010000191.1, forward strand.
ATTTCAATATTAAGTAACCACTGAAGATGAAAAAGATGGAAAGAATGGTATTTTTTCTTCTCAAGATTAGGATCAGAAATTTACATAATTTACATAAATAAAATTTGCCTTTTAAAAAGAAACATGCGATTAGGAAGAAAGAGAAGGAGAAAAAAGAAAAAACTGAAAGCGTTTTAAAAAATAATTAAAGTTGCCTTGTTATCAAACACCATCAAAAATTTACTTTTTATATTTTTTTTTACTGATGTCGTCTTTTTTACATTGTTCAAATTAATATAAATTGTTCAACATATTGTCCATGTAAAACTTTAATTTACCCGTAAAGTGAAATATTTATTTGGAGTTTAAAAATTTTTAGTACTATTAAATTTCAATTTCAATTAATTAATGTTGTTTTAGTGAAATTTTTGAATCTGTTCAAAAGCAAAACATATTTTTCCTGCTTTCTTTATTTGCTGTACTAATGAAACATTTGTAAATACGCAAATTATCTGTATTTTAATCGATTTTGATCCATTTATGATACGCATAGAAATTTCGATCAATCATTTTGTAATTTTTTGTAAATTTATCACTTTTTATTTTGAAATATTTTAAAATAGAAATTAAAACTTCAAAACAATTATTAAGCATTAATCCAGCTATTTATTACTTTATCTTATGTTTGAAATTGAATCTACAATATAGACAAACTTTTTTAATCTACTCATAAAGCACCAAAATGTTGGAATATCAAATAATTTGACAAAATATTTGGCGCTTTTATTATGCTTGACACGCTTTTTTTGCCTTACTAGGCAAAAAAAGCTTAATGCATCAATTAGTAACTTACGCTTATTACATTTGTTACATATACTAACTTACTGTATTGCAGTGTAACGATTTTTAAGTTGAAAAATTTCAAATTAAAAAAATATTCCTTAGCACGATAAAGGAAATGAAATATTACTCTTCTTGCGAAGAAAAGTTTTCTATAATCAACTTTTGATCGTTATTACTGACCGGCATCAAAAAATCATCAACCATTGATGTTCCAAATGTGATGCTGTCTGTTCCATTTGAAAACTCATCATGAAATCTGAGGAAAGCATTTTTCATTCATAATTGTAAGTGAAATGCTTCTAATATCTTTTAATCTAATGCATATTTACTTGTTTACTATTTTGTTTCTTTAAATAAAACTATTCTTAAAAAATGGAGCAAAACATTTTAAAAATTATAGCAAAATTAATTGGTGAAAAAATTTTGGAAAGTACTAAAATGTTTGTTAAAAAGAAAAAAGCAATCAAATCATTTTGGAAATAAAATAAGCACCACACTGGAAAATATAAGTATTATAAATTAATACATTTCAAATAATTTTATTAGTTAAATTAAAACGCTCTAAAATGTCTTGCGCATATTAATTCTTCATTGATGGTAGTAATTGGTTAGTTAATTTGATATTTAAATATTTTAAATCGAATTAATTAATTGCTTCATTTAATGGAATACCTATTCGGTTCTAATTTTTGAGGAAGATCATTTGGTTTCATTGATGTTATCTCATTTTTTGAATAATTTAAAGTTGCATCCAAATTACTTCTTGTTTCCTGTAAACCGTTTTTCAAACTCCTATCATTTCTTCATTCTTTTCCTACGATTGTTTGCAAGAAGTGCTATAATTTCAATTTCACTTAATATATGTATCTAAAAACTTTCGTATTCAATATCATTGATCATTCGCTACCATTTTTCTTCATGTTTACAGATGTTGAACCATTTCTGGAATTTATTTACTTTAAAGATTTCCTAGAATTCTCATTTTATGTCTTCATTTTACATGAATTATACATATTGCTACTATGCTGTAATGTTTTCCAGCCTATTCTCATGTCAATTCTATTTTCAGATTGATTACTGATGAATTATCCATTTAGTTTTTCTCCTTACAAAATCCCAACAAGTTTTTGGTTAAGTTGACTAGGATCTTGACGCTTCGCTTTATTCGGAAAAACGATATATTAGTCGGAATTTCTTTCTCCGATTTTTATGCATAAATATAGCTAGAACCATCAAGATAGCCAGATTTTAGACTACAATTTACATCATTTCATGATAATGGTAGCTTCATGCCTGACATATTATGTATAAATTTGCCGCTGGATATGGTTATGCACAATGACCTTCGAAAAACTTTTGCAACTTCAGACTATTACCTTTAAATTATTCAATAAGATTAAAACAACTCATTAGGCTACCAGTTAATTGAATTATGTGATCCTAACAAAGTATATTAGCTGTTAGTATGCTTTTAAAATAAAGTGGCATTATGTTTCAACATATCTCAGTGCAATTGTCGAATTTATACTGTCGAAAAAAAAGAAATTCGATTGTTTCCAAGAAATCCAATTGTTTAATTTATATTCTTAAGCAAGATTTCCAAACAAGCTTGGGAATATGAGAAAAAAATTAAAGCAAAATAGCCATCGATATCTCATATTGACTTATTGATTATTTGTTGCTTACCTTTGGAGAATTCAAAATTGATCAAACAAAAAAAAAATGTCCATATTTGATCTTCCTCCGAATGCTAGATCTAAGACTTATTCTGATGTAAGGTGATAGATAACAATCTCAATTTGGCTAATGACAGTAAATTCAAATCTAACCCTCTTTAAGTTCAAATTCAGCTTTAATTTTACTTCATTTAAACATCAATTGAAAACTTTCATCAATCAACTTCAATGCATTCTTTGGTTACTTTCCCATCACTATTCTCAACATTCCCCTTATATCTTGGGATATTTTATCACGTGAGAAGAATTTGTTATATTCTGATAGTAATGTATTAAAAGTAATCTTCCATTTGTCATATTTATTTCAGTTTAAATTAAATATTAAATTTTCTTAGATTGCAAAATAAGAAAAAGAAAAGAATCAAATATTAAAAAATATGAAAAATGATAATTGTTAATGATAGTAATTACAGTAACTAGTAATAACAATAATAACAATTACAATTACAATTGTAATTATAACAATAATCAATACCGATTGATTTAATTTGGCAAAAGTTGGGTAATTTATTGATATCAAAGCGATAATTTTCAATACAACCATCCTTTTCTTAATCAATAAATTCTTTCTTGTTTTCATTCCATTTTTATTCATTTTCTTTCGCTACTCCTAAATTTGAATATTCATATTTGATACTTTAATAAAATATTAATTATATACAAATTAATAATGTATATAGCCTAAAGTAGACATTTATTAATTAGCCATAACTTTTATAGCCTATATTTATTGTTATTAAGATTATATAGCCAATATCTACTATTTGCTAATATCTACCAATATCTACTTCAGATCAATGCAAGCATTTCATGGTATGATTGGAATGATGAATATGAATACTATAATAAAGTTGAAATGGAAGATAGATACTCTCCACATTGTCAACTTTTCAATTGACAGGTTTTTCTAATGCACATCGGATATAAGTGCGTAATTGTGTATATAATATGTTAATATTTATAAATAAGGTGTGTATGCGTGGCTGTGTGCGCGTGTTTGTGTGCGTGCGTATGTGCGTGCGTGTATGTACGTGGTAGCATTGTTTATTTAGTAGAGCTCGATAGAGTCTATCATGGTGTAATTGCAAATCATTACAACGATCTTCTGTTGTCCTCATTTCATCTTTCCTATTTCTCGATGGTGTAAATTTCTTAATAATACCTCGAAATATCCAATATGCTATAGGCTTGGCATGTCATCATTATAAAGAAATGTCCACAATAATCAATGAAGAATCGATTTGTTAGGCCTACAGGATGTGAAGTAAGAATAATAAGCTGGACATGTCCAGCAATGAATCGATTGGTTAGGCCTACGAGATGCTATCTTCATTTTTTTTTCTTTAAAACTAAAAAAGAATGAAAATAAGATTATAAATTTGAAACAATATTTGTCGGAGAAAAAGAAAGGAATAGTTGCATTTCTGTGATTGTTGTTTTTCTCCTTTTTATTCTTACAATGATTAATTTCTGATTCCAATTCGTTCAAAGAATTTCTTTTAATGGGAATGTTTAACTTAACAATGTGCAAAATTAATCACTCCCTGAGAAAGAAGTTAATTGAAAATCATTCATTTCACATTACTTATCATGATTCTCGAATGAAATGTATAGTTTGTTGCTCGAAATTGCTTCCTATATATTTTGGTAATGTTCGAACAAATTTTTTCTACTCTCTGTTTAAAAAATTTAAATGATTGAAGAAATTTGATGAAAAAACGGGAAGATATTTTTATTGCTTTTTTATTGTAATTAATTAATCTATCTTTGTCTGGTAATTGTCGTAACACTTTTTTCTTTTTTCATTTAAAAAAAGAAATAAGAAGTCGATTTATTGATATATCTCATTTTTTACATACAAAATTCATGTAAACGAAGAAACAAAACAAATAAGCCAATTAAGAAAAGACAAATTTTATTGATATGATTACATTGTTCATGTTCAAATACAGTTATCACTTGTTGCATCAGACGTTGTAATAAAATATTTAAACGATGAAATTGAACAAATCAAAAAATGAAAAAATTCATGTTTCTTTTTCGAAAAATTTCTTTGTTTATTTAGTTGTTTGAGCGAAATTTTAATTTTAAACATATCATATTTATTTCTTTCTCAGTTCTTTCACCAAAGAATGAGAACTAAGCTTATGAATCATTTTATATCATTCTTACTTGCTTACCAAAAAAAAAATTGAATTTCTGTTTTTTTTTTTTTTTTTTTTTTAGTTTTTAAATATTTTATTTTTTTTTAATTAATTATTTTTTTTTTTTTTTTATTTTTTTTTTTTTTTTTTTTTTTTTTAAAAAAATTTATTTTTTTTTTTTTTTTTTTTTTTTTTTTTTTTTTTTTTTTTTTTTTTTTTTTTT